>JARYZH020000972.1:0-48820 GCA_030021035.2 Notholithocarpus densiflorus | reverse complement strand
ACTTCGCTGACGATTTAGTAATTGGTGAGGGGAGTTTTGGCAAAGTCTATAAGGGGTTTATTGATGACCGTGGCATAAGCGTTGCAATAAAGCGTTTGGATGTGGACTTAAGGCAGGGTATTCGCGAGTTAACGAACGAGGTGGTGTTGCTTTGCCAGCTACGCCACCCTAACCTCATCCCTCTCATCGGATATTGTATTGATGAAGGCGAAGGGTACCTTGTCTACGAATTCATGGTCAATGGAAACCTGGGCCAACACATCTACGGCACTGACCACGATCCCCTCCCGTGGAAACAAAGACTATCGATTTGTATCGGAGTCGCGCGTGGACTGCACTATCTTCACACTGGGCTAAAGCGTACTATTATCCTCCGTGAAGTGAAGACGAGCGACATTCTGTTGGACGAGAAATTGGAAGCCAAGTTGGGAGATTTCCGGTTGTCCAAAATGGGTCCCCCGAGTTTGTCGAAGGCTTTAATTAGGATCGAATCTCATGTGGGGGTGCTGACCGATAAATCCGACGTCTACTATTTCGGTGTAGTACTGTTTGAGCTACTTTGTGGCAGAATTGCATTTAATGGGAGATTGGAAGTGGAAGAACAAAAGCATCTGATTCGCTGGGCCGGCAAATGTAAACAAGAAGGAACCATCAATAAGATAATTGATCCGTATCTGATGGGGGAGATCGCTCCAGAGTGTTTCAAGATTTACGTTGACATTGCGAGTTCTTGCGTGCGAAAAGAGAAAAAGGATCGTCCCACAATTGGTGAAGTGGAGGTAGAAATTGAACATGCACTGCAGTTGCAAGAGAGCGCAGATGCTGCAAGGAAGGATGGTGAATATGACAATCCCATTGATGGATTAACCTGTAATGATTCTCCGGGAGAATCTTCTCCGATTGAGATGAACAGATATGGCAGAAGTGCTTCAGATGGCACCGAATTGTCCGAGGATGAATAACCACAAACAGTTGAATATTAAATATAATTGAAAAAGAGCCGATTTCAATGTGTTTCAGAATCCCAAGAGAGAGTAATAAATACCTGTGCTGAATCATTGTAATTTGGTTGAGTTCAATGTCTTTAGAGTATACTTGGAAAATTTTAGTTGTTTGCTAAATTAATTTATTTTACCCATCCATATTGGGTTTCATGTAGTTTCATAGACTTTTTCTGTGCTGGTTTTCTGGGATTTAAGATTATTGTGGATAATGTCTTTGGATGAATTGTCATCATGGTCAATTAGGAATAGGATAGAGTTCTTTTGGATTTTCATTCCTGGAATTTTGTGGGAGCATTTTAGTAAAAACATCTTCATGATTTTAGAAATTTGTAGTCCTATGTGGTTCACGTCCAGACCCAACTGTCGGAAGAACCAGCTGGTCAAAAAAGTCAGGTGTTCACATTTAAACCAGTTGGTGTCTAACTTATTATCAAAAGGTACGTGAGTCATCAAAGTCTCCCCTCATCCTCCACTTGCAGCTGGTAAAAAATGCCGGTGTTCACTTTCAAATCTTGGTTAGATGTTTTTGGGAAATGGATCTGATTTTGTTTTGCTAGATTTATATGTTGAATTGTAATTGGAAGTTTTCACGGTGATGGATGCTACACAATATTCATAGATTGATGCACATGACTTTGTATTTTGTAAGCCTGAATTAACAACCCCAACAATCTCAACTGTTTTTTTTTTTTTTTTGTAAAAAGTCATAAGATAACTTGGAGAAGATTTTTAGAGTATTTTTGTAACAATCATAATTTTGATTAAATAGTCATTTAAGTAATTGATGACATATATACTCCATGATATTTTGATACTTATATCTTTTGACTTTCTCCTCTCTCATTTTGCGTATGTGTTAAAATACTTAGGGTATGTTTGGTAAATGTTTTCGCTTTCTTGTTTTCAAGGGGGAAAAAAAACAGATTTTTTCTGTTTTCAAAATGAAAAACATGTTTGGTTAGTTGTTTTGAAAAACACATTTTTCAAAAACAAAATTCAGGAAATTTGTTTAGTAGTTGTTTTTTAAAAAGTTGAATTTTGTTTTCTTTGGTTAATTTTTTTTTTAAATTATATTTTTTATAATTCAAAAACATTTTTTCTCCAAAGTATTTAAAATCCTTACACCTACTGAAATTGTAAATCAATTGTTTTGTATATAACATTCAAGCCTAAAACTTTAATCATATAAGTAAGATTGAAACTATAACAATTATCAAGTGTTATAAAAGATAATCAATAACTAAAAAGTTTACTACATGGCATCAATGCCAGGGAATCAATTTCATCCATAATAATAATAATAATAATAATAATAATAATAATAATGTGGCATCAATGATGCCTATTATTTGCCAACATCAATCCTGCGATCTGATCCCTATAAGCTGCCATAGCTTCAGCGGCTTGATCAGTTAAGTCAATAGTGTGCGATGGCTCACCCAAATTATCCCTACCTTCACCTTCAACAGTAAGGTTATCAACATTGAATTGAGTAAACAAGCGATCATTTCTTGTTGCCTTTCGAATGAAGTTATGAATTGTGCAACAGGCTCTCATCGCATTCCCTTGTCGACATGGTTTATAACGGGGCATCATTTTTAAGACTGGAAATCGTGCCTTTAAAACGCCAAAGCATCTTTCAATTACATTACGAAGAGAGGAATGTCTATAATTGAATAGCTCTTTAGCACCTTCAGGATGATCCCCACCTCGAAAGTCTCATAGATAGTATCTCTCAGTACGGTACGGAGGTAGAAACCCCAAGGTGCATGGATAACCAAAATCCACTAAATAATAGCCACCTAACAAACAAAATAATAAGATAGAGAGAAGTATGACATGGTGAATGGATTAAACTTGAAAATTGTAAATATGTAAGTGAGGCAACAATATATCTTACCAGATGGAGGCCATGGGAAATTATTTTCTGGCCTTTGAAGTGCATCTAAGAATACTCGTGAGTCATTGGCTGTACCCTCCCAACCCGAGTAAACAAATGTAAACTTCATATCAAAATCACATGCACACATTATATTATGGGTGATTGTGGCCTTTCTATTCCTATAGCTGACTAGCTTTGATGCTGGAGCCCATGCACTGATATATGTTCCATCAATAGCGCCTATACATTTCTAGAAAAAATATAAACACAAGTATTAACATATGCGAGCAAATAATATTTGTATAATAAAATGAACAGTAACTTGGGATTACCTTGAAATATGGAAAGAATTTGGTATTGTTAGCAATACATGGATGCACTTCATTGCTTTGAGAAGGACGTATAATGAATTTTCCCAAGCGGCATATTGCTCTACAGTTTCCTTAAATTGCCTATCCACTATCTCAGTTGAGTGTTGAAAACAATCTGCTATTACCCTTATCCTCACATTATGTCCCACTATTGATAGGAACATACCAACTGCCTCCTCCACTGTGATCCAGCGTGAGTTTGTTAAGAACTTATGCATTCTCAAATAGTTACAAAGACTTGTAAATGTTGGCCTATCCATGCGGAATAACTCATAACATGTTCGAGGATTGCCATTCAATATCTCTTTTATAAATGCATCACCAGTCAACATAGAGATACGTTGTGGCTCCTTAGGAATATGGTTGTTTTTATTTTCAACAAACATTAGTAGGAAGAACATATCATTGTCCTCTTCCTCATCTAAAGAGGATGAACTGCTATAATAATTTGGTTCAACATTCATCCTGGAGAATTAAACAACAAATTTGTTCTCAAATAATGCTTTTTATTAACATAAATAAAACATTACCAACATAAATAAATAAAAAAGATTACCATAAAATAATAATAAACCATCATTTAACAACATTAAATAACAATAGAATAGTACCAAATCATAGTTCAAAGAAATTAAAATAAACATAACCTAATAGGAAATTATTGTTTTGACATAATCCCCTACAGCCTACCCAACCAAACCATCCTCCTGGCGAAACTCATGTTAACAAAAATCTCTCTATCATCAGGATCCTGCTTGAACTTCTCAACATCCTTCATAAATATTTCATCATTGACTTCTTCCATGGTCTCAAGGATATTAATGCACTTGCCTAAGGAGAAGTCATTTGTAGGCGCAATACTACTACGAACTTCATCAATGGTATACCTCTTATTCCTCTCAGCCTTTGCTTTAGATGCCTCTATCCTAGCCTTAGCGGCCTCAGCCATTGATTGTAAGGCATCATTCATTTGGGAGCTCATTAACTTTCGCTTACTCTTACTAGGACGCTCGTCACAACTATCACTAGGACGCTTGGAAGATCAGGTTGTAATGTCAGACTCAAGAATTGCCATGACAGGGTCTTGGGTAGGACTTTCTAAATTAACATGAACTCCCCCATGAATGAGTCGTTCTTCCAATGCATTCTCTTCATCTGAATTAGGAGGGTCTTGGGTGGATGCACAGTGTAGGACCTCAGTAGCTGTAGACTTGTTAAATATAAGTCCAAGCAAATTATAATTTGAAAGTCCTTTGGTTCACAATATCTTTGCCTTGGGATGTGCCTAAAAATATAAAGACATCTAGTAAGAAAAAAAAAATGATGGGGGATAATGTTTCAAAATAAAACACTGTATTGTATTCAACGATATTTACCCGACAATAATTTTGCCATGACTCCTCAAGTGCATGAACAGTGTTGGTTTCAGCATCCCAAGCAAAACCAGTTTGATTTATGAGTGTAGAAAACTCACGGTGTAGTAAACGCATCCTATTAAACTTCCCTTTGAATTGAGCCATTGTAAAACCCGTTTACCTAATTCATTCAATGTAGCTAACATTTTCTTCCAAGTATCGGAACTGAATTGCCCATCTGCCATATTTCCCTTATTGATCTCTTTCATCAATTGAATTGTTTCATTTCATCTATTATAACACAATGAAACATGAAAACAACTAAGGAACAACCTTTATAAGCACAACCATCAAATACAACTAAGAAATAGCTTCCAAGCTTCAAACAAACACAACTTCTAATTAATAGTGCATTTTGATCACCATGAAACCCAACCTACCCAAAATGCCATTCTCATTATTATTAGCTAAATGGTTTACTTAATTAAGGGTGTTAGAAATACTGAAATATGTAGTATTGTATTTCATGATTAAAGAATATACATCAGTGCCTTTATATAGGAGGCATATGTGTGCGGTACAAGTAAAGTGTAGTACAAGTACAAGTGTGCTATACAAGTAATCTAACTGGGCCTAAAGCCCATAACATAATGTACGTTAACAGCCCCCCTCAAACTCAAGGTGGATGTGAGACCAGCTTGAGGTTGTCAACCAAATCACGAGTGCGTCCCTTAGGAAGTGACTTGGTGAAGATATCTGCAAGTTGATCTTTGGAGGAGACTGAGAAAAGCTTGAGAGCACCATGGACAAGATGATAACGGATAAAATGACAATCAATCTCGATGTGTTTAGTCCGTTCATGGAAGACATCATTGTGAGCAATATGAATGGCACTCTGGTTGTCACAATAAAGAGGAGTAGCAGAGGATGTGGACACACCCAAATCCTTAAGAAGCCATCGAAGCCAAAGGAGCTCAGATGTGGTATCAGCAAGGGCACGATATTCTGCTTCAGTACTGGAGCGGGCCACAAAAGTTTGTTTCTTACTTCGCCAAGAAATCAAGGAAGAACCAAGAAAAAAACAGTAACCTGTAGTGGACCTGCGATCAGTGGGATCCCCTGCCCAATCAGCATCAGAGAATGCGCGGAGTACAAGAGGAGACTGAGCTGAGTAGAAAAGGCCATGGAAGAGAGTGCCTTTCAGGTATCGAAGAATGCGCAGAACAGCAGCATAGTGAGTTGACCGTGGAGCAGACAGATACTGGCTCACCTGATGAACAGCATAGGAGATGTCTGGACGAGTAACTGTGAGATAAACTAGGCTGCCAACCAATCGTCTGTAAAGAGAAGGATTAGACAATGGTTTCCCCCCCGAGGGTGTCAAATGCGCATTAAGTTCAACTGGAGTGTCAACAGTCTTGCTGTCAGTGAGTCCAGCTCGAGATAAAAGGTCAGAAGCATACTTGGCTTGAGTAATATAAAGACCATCTGTGGAATGAGTAATTTCAAGACCCAAGAAATAGCTGAGATGTCCAAGATCTTTCATCTCAAATTGCTGACTGAGAAAATCCTTGAGTTCTTGAATACCACTGAGGTCATCACCAGTTATGATCATATCATCCACATATAGAAGAAGCAGAATGGTGCCTTTATCAGTACGACGAAGAAATAAGGCAGAATCATACGGACTGGCAGTGTAACCCAAGCGAAAGATAGTGGAGCTGAACTTGGCAAACCAAGCTCGTGGAGCTTGTTTAAGACCATAAAGTGCACGTCGAAGATGACAAACCTTGTTTGATTCAACAGAGAGACCAGGAGGAGGTTGCATATAGACTTCTTCACTCAAATCCCCATTAAGGAAAGCATTTTTAACATCCATCTGAAAAAGGTCCCATTTACTAGCAGCAGCAACAGCTAAGAGGGCACGAACAGATGAGATACGAGCAACTGGAGCAAATGTCTCTTCATAATCAATCCCATACTCCTGTGTAAAACCTTTTGCAACAAGACGAGCCTTGTAGCGCTCAATGGACCCATCAGAGCGAGTCTTGATCTTATAGATCCACTTACAACCAACCACAGACTGTCCAGGAGGAAGAGTGACCAGATCCCAAGTATGGTTTTTGGTTAATGCATCAAGTTCCTCTTTCATTGCGATCTGCCATAAAGGGTCAGTGGAGGCCTCACGATAGGTTTGAGGCTCGTGAAGTGTAGCAAGAGCAGTGTAACAATGATAGTCAAGTAAATGTGTAGGAATGGATCTTACCCGGGTTGAGTGGCGAGGTGGAATGTCTTGTGGAGGATCTTCAGGCGGAGCAGGAGCAGGGGACCCAGGCTCAAGGTGGGGTAGCTCGTCATCAACCTGTTCATCTTCAACCTGTCTAGGAGAAGCATCAAAAATGTCTAGAGAGAAGTCCAAAGGAGGATCAAAAGTATTTGTAGAAGGAACAAGAGACTCATCTGGAAAGATTTCTAAAACAGAGGAGGTAGTCAGGGAAGAACGAAAGTGAGAGAGTTCAACAAACAATCGGTGTTCCCAAAAGACAACATTACGAGAAACACGAAGACGATGAGAGACAGGATCATAACACCTATACCCTTTTTGAGTTTCGCCATAACCAAGAAAACAACAAAGTCTAGATCGAGGCTCAAGTTTGTTGTGCTCATGAGGCTGAAGAAGAACGAAACAAGCAGATCCAAAAGAGCGAAGGTGATGATAGTCAGGAGGTGACCCAAAGAGACGCTCATACGGAGTCTGATTATGGATGACAGCACTTGGAATGCGATTAATCGCATGAACAGCATGAAGAGCAGCTTCACCCCAAAATGGGGCAGGAACTTTGGCAGAAAGAAGAAGAGCACGAACAATGTCAAGAATATGACGAAGTTTTCTTTCAGCTCGACCATTTTGCTGAGAGGTACCTGGACAAGTTAGATGATGTACAGTGCCATAGGAATGTAACAGAGCTTGAAACGCATATTGAGTATATTCAAGAGCATTATCAGATCGAAAAATTTTGATACGTTTGGAGAATTGTGTTTCAACCATTTTTGCAAAGTTGCTGTATATTGGTAAAATTTCAGAACGAGATTTCATAGGAAAGATCCAACTATAACGAGAATAATCATCAATAAAAACAACAAAATATCGAGATCCACCAATACTAGCAACAGGGGAAGGTCCCCAAACATCAGAATGAATTAACTCAAAAATACTATTAGAAATAGATTCACTGTTATTAAAAGGCAAAGCTGGCTGTTTTCCTAACTGACATGAAGTACAATCAAAATTGTCTTTGGACACAGAACCCAACAGACCCTTAGAAGCTAACTGTTGTACCCGAGAAGATGGTGCATGACCAAGACGAGAATGCCAAAGTGCGAGAGAAGGTAAGGAAGAAACTGCAGCAGCTGCAGCAGCAACAGAAACAGGAGCAACAGGTGGAAGATGAAGATTGTCCACAGGAAACATACGCCCAACTCTAGGACCGGTCCCAAGCTCCTGCCCCGTCCTCGGATCCTGCACAACACACCCAGAATAGTCAAAAATAAGGCGATAACCTAGTTCAGCTAATTGTCCCACAGAGCACAAATTATAGGATAGGTCAGGTATATGGAAAACTCCAGGAACAGAAAGGCTGGAGGTTGAAACAAAACCTAGATTATTCCCATGCATGGTGGAACCATCAGCTATATGAATATTTAGAGGATGTGGTGCAGGGTCAAGTTTGGAGAATAAGGACAAGTGAGGTGTCATGTGATTGCAGCAGGCAGAATCAAAAAGCCATGTTTGAGACTTACCGGGTAGAACTGAGAGAGCAGTGGAAAGAGATGCATTACCAGCCATAAGAACAGCCTGAGCTATGATCTCCTGTAGTTCAGTGGGGGAGAGGTTGATAGTGGATCCAGAAGACTGAGACTCAGCTAAAATGGAAGCCATTGGCGGAGTAGGCTCAGTATTAGCAACAGCAGCAGTAGATTTGTTGCGACGGTAACAAGTCTCAATGGTGTGGCCAGGACGCTTGCAATAGTTGCAGAACTTTTTGTTGGTCTGCTTGCGACGATTGTTAGAGCCAGAGGAATCACCTGATTGCTGAGGTTGCTCTATGAGTGGAGCAGAAGGAGTAATAGCCAGAACATTGAGCTTATTCTGGGCTTGAAGGGTAGCAAGACGAGCTTCTTCTCTAACCAACTCGTTCACAGCAGTATCAAGAGAGGGAGCAGGACTGCGATTCAGAAGCTGACCTCGAATGGGCTCAAAGTCCTTGTGAAGTGACATCAGGAATTCATAGAGGCGAAATTCATCTCTAATGGTAGCATATTGTTGAGCATCCTTTGAGCATGCCCAAGTTGGATCAGAAAGGTCAATTTGGTCCCAAATGAAGCGAAGCTGATCATAGTAGTCATTGATGGATTGCCCTGGTTCTTGCCTAAGTTGATGCAATTCAACCACTAACTGATATTTCATGGATCCGTGAGTAGTGGAGTACCTTTTGGCCAACATATCCCATGCAGATTTTGCATCATCAAAGCTGCCCAATAGATTGGAGATGGAGGGAATGGAAGTGTTTCGAATCCATGTGAGGATCATGTGGTTGTGACTATCCCATTCAATCATGCGACCAAGGAAAGCAGCATCTTCTTCATCGGCTCCCTTGACAGGAATAGTGATTGCACCAGTACAAAAATGCCAGAGCATGCGACCCTTAAGAAAACTGCGCATAGCTTGAGACCAAGATAAGTAATTCTTATTCCCCTCCAATATAGTATTGATGGGGCGAGGAAGAAAAATATCCTTTTTATCCATTTAGAGACACAATATGCAAAAACAGACTGCAAAAATGAAATCTACGCGAAAAACTGGGTAAGGAGAACCTGGACTGCAAAAAGTCAACCCTGAGAAAAGTCAACGGTCAAAGTCAACGGTCAAAGTCAACGGATGGTCAAAGTCAACGGCCGGTCAAAGTCAACGGTCAGCGGATGACGTCAGCAAGATGACGTGGCGCTGACGTCAGCAGATGACAGGATGCTGACGCAGCTAGGGCTGACGTGGCACGGGTGACGTCACGGGTGACGTCAGCTGGACCTGAGGACGGCGCGTGGGGCGCGTGGGCTTCTGACGCAGAATCTTCAGGCGGCGCGTGAGGGCGCGTGGGATCTCCGATGACTGCGAGGCTTTCACCGGAAGGTAGATCGGCTCAAGACGATCTCAGTGGTGCCTCCAGAAATCTGATCGGAGCAATATTCGCGGCGTTGATGACACGTGCAGTGATCTGTGCGGTGTAGGACTCCTCAACGACAGCGGCTGCAGGTCCGGAACCTAAAGACAACGGCTGGAAGACGTCGGAGGTTCAACGGCGAGAGGCTGCAGACTGTTGTGATGGCGGAAGCGATTTTGAGAATGGAGTAACACCAATAAAGACAATACTGCTAAGAAAATGTCAGAGCAATGGCTCTGATACCATGTTAGAAATACTGAAATATGTAGTATTGTATTTCATGATTAAAGAATATACATCAGTGCCTTTATATAGGAGGCATATGTGTGCGGTACAAGTAAAGTGTAGTACAAGTACAAGTGTGCTATACAAGTAATCTAACTGGGCCTAAAGCCCATAACATAATGTACGTTAACAAAGGGAATACATTCTCTGCTATATACTACAAACACAAAACAGCAACAATTGATAAGAACTATGTCGGGTGCAAGATGGAAAGGCATATGACAGTAAAAAAAATACCCACAAGCATACATGATATGGCATATGACAGTAAAAAAATTAATAAAAGATGATAAGGTTGGAAGCTGTACAGAAAAAATAGATTTAATTGGATATATAAACTTGACATAATACTTAATTTAGGCAGAACCATCAGTCACAGGCTCACAGCAATGTTGCGGTAATGTATTAAATTGAACATCATCATCAATCTATCTGAAATTACCCACAAGCACAGAAAATTAATAGAGCACAAAAAATACCCACAAGCATACATGATATGGCATATGACAGAAAAAAAAGAAAAAAAAGATGATAAAGTTGGAAGCTGTACAGAAAAAAATAGATTTAATTGGATATATAAACTTGACATAATACTTAATTTAGGTAGAACCATCAGTCACAGGCTCACAACAATGTTGCGGTAATGTATTAAATTGAACATCATCATCAATCTATCTGAAATTTATTCGCTATGCAAGAAAAATAAGGATAAAGGAAACGGAAGAAGAAATCTAGGAATTTAAGGACATATTGATCTAAGAAAATTTTGTTTCGTTGAATCAAAATGTTGGAATCCAATTCTGCTACTGAATCATATTGAATGAAAATGCATTGTGTAAACCCAGATTCAACGCACATACCCAGATTCAACAAAGAAAAAAGGAGAAGACCCGTACCTTGGTTCTCTCAATCAAGGTTTTCTCTTCTCTGAGCAAGATGGAGGCAGTGGAGGCGCAGAGGAAAAGATATAAAGGGCATCAGATACTAGGCGCTAAAATATTAAGTGAAAAAAAAAAAAAAAAAAAAATCGCGGGAAAAACATTTTGTCAATCTTGTGGGTCGAACCAGTGCACTGGTTCATTAATTGGCACTGTTTCAGTGTGTTTTCTCTATGTTTTCTAAAGTGTGGGAAAACTGAAAAATAAAAACAGCTCAAGACCTGTTTTTAGTTTCCTTCATAACATGAAAATTGAAAATAGTTTTTGATTTTTTCCTAAAAACAGTTACCAAACAAGTTTTCTGCCTTAGGAAATAGAAAATTGTTTTTGAAAACAGAAAACTGAGGAAAAAAACAGTTACCAAACATACCCTTAGTATTTTTTTTTTTAAATTCCGCCATGTTAACTATTCACCCATTTAGTTGCTCAATTCAATAGCCAAACGTTATTGTCCTTATTATCAAATGTTTTGATACATAAATGTTATGATAGTCATGCGGTTATACAGGTCATGTAATTAGGTTTTGAAATTCATTTTGATACCTAGAATCAAATTAATGGAAAGGCTATCCGTGAGCTCTATATGTATCCATGGTGTAAACATGTGATGAAAAATTATTCTTTTATCGATAGTCTTTACACTTTATTCCCACTCCTCACCCACTTTGTTAAAAGTATATATAATCATGCTTTCTACATAATATATTTTTGGATTAAGAAAGTATTGTTTTTTTTTTTTTTTTTTGATACCAAACAGAGGGAGATACAAAGTTACCAAAGTGCTGGATTGTACCAGCAATAGTTCATTGGCATTTGAGTTGCCAATTTAGCTACTGACCAAACAGGTTTTACAATCAAGTGGGGCACTAAGAACATATTGCAGCTTAGTCCATTCTGGTTCAGAAAATTTAGATCAGCTAATCTAGTCTGTTGAAGCCAATCTGGAGTCTTCCTATGCCTAAAGACTTGGACTAATTTTCTGCTAGCTCCTAGAAACAAAACTCGCTGATAACCATGGTTCTTTGCTCTGATCCCAGCTTTTACCACAGCATCCAGCATTGCTCCACAAGTTGTCCTGGATGCACTACTAGTTACACCATAGAAAATGCTATCTCCCTGCATGTTAATAGCTTCATAGGCAGAAGACCATCTCTTGGGCTTCCTGCTCCTAGCTCCTGCTAGTTTAACAATCAGTTGCCACTGTCCTGAAGGTGGATATTGGTCTGTGTTAGTCCTTCTTGGCTGACTGGTGTGTCTTGGCTGTTCAGAGAAAGCTTCCTTGTACCTGCAAGACATTGATTGAGATATTAAGATTACACTCATAGGATTAGGTGTTAATCCTTCATAAATCACTCTGTTTCTATGAGTCCAAATATTCCACAGGGTTGTGAAAATGGCTTGTAAGTAAGCCATTGATGTTATTTCTCTGGTTTTGAACTTGATGAGAAGGGAAGTTAGTCATTGCTGGACACTTGAACTGCTATAATCAGTGGAGTGGATGGCCAAAGTTGATCCATGCCAGCAAGCTCTAGAGAATGGACAGAGCAGGAAGAGGTGAGTTGAGGATTCTTCTTCAGAGTTGCATAGGGGGCACAAATTCTGAGTTGAAATAAGAAAGTATTGTTTGAGAGAGGTTCTTATCCTACCAAGTGATGTAGACAATGCTATGTAGTAGTCCTTATTGTACTAAGTCATTTACTACTTAATTAATTTTATACAAGAGTTACGAAACGCTTGATGCTGAGCTACAAGGCTAATTAAATTGAATTTTAACCTTATTTGTATATGTAAGTTGACAATAATATTGTGTGATTCTTCTTTAATATGCATAGAGTAACTACAGTAGGTAAGCATTCCCCATTTCCCCTGCATGCTAATGTAAAGTTTCTGTTTTTGTACAATGACTGTAAAATATCAAATGGATTAACATTGAGGTTAAATTAAACTATGCCTTGGATAGAAGTTGTGCCTATTACAAATCCAAATGCAATTAAGCCATTTAAGATAATATATGTAGATGTTCTTGCACCGTGAGCTCTCGGCTCTCTTTCGCTACTGAATGAGGAGAACTGATAGATGGATCTGATGCTCTAATGAGAAAGAAGACTGATTTTACTCATCTGATTGCATTGACTATTCACCGCTTTGTACAATTACATGGCTTGGTGTTTATAGCTGACGAAATCGATCTCAGATGTAACAAACTAACCGTTAAGTGAAATAACTTCCCAAACAGATTTAACAATAACAGACAAAACTAACTTCAACTAACTAGTATGGGACCTTAACTAAACGGCTTGTAGTAGAGATTATCGATTTAAGCTATCTCGTACACAAACTACATGTAGCTTTGAGGGAAGAATCATTGACCAAATAAATTATTTTTGAAAAAAAAAAAGGCCACAGAAACCTTAGGGCATGCGTATGCGCACGCATACTCAAGCTCTGCGTGCTCATGCTTCATGCATGCGTATGCATACATGTGCATGCATACGCATACATGTGCATGCATGCGTGTTAGGACATATGTGATTCAATGTTAGGAACATATGTCAACATTTTATGTAATTGACTAATCCTTTGACAAAACACACTTTACTTGTAATTTGGTAGATTTAGGATGTGTTTAATGCTTCAAGAAACAAGGTTTCAAGTTCAAGTGTTAAAGCCATGTAAGTCTGTTCAAGAATCAAGTAATGAAGTGCTGGATTTTAAAGCTCGACAGCTAGTATCTATCAAGGTTTAAAAATTGCTGAAGCCCGTGGCTCGACAGCTAGCTCGATAGATGGCTATCTATCGAGCTTTATGAAACTCAGTTTTTCAGAACTGTTTTTCATCCAATCCGTGAGTATATATTTAGGTCTTTTTTTCTCACAACCCTATACATATATAAAGATTATTTTAAGGGCTGTAAAAGGTTGCACAGTTGCACAAGTATGAAGCAAAGTCTTTTTCATGCAAATTGTGATCGAAGACAGAATTTGCCCTAGTTTATCTTTCTCTTGAAGAAGCTGCTATATTTGTACACCATAGGGTTTTGTGACTAAGGAGCTTCTTGATTTTCATCGTCTAGATGAACTGAAGAACTTTGCAGCCAACATCTTTCTCAAGTTGGTGATCAAGTCGCGTACTGGGATCCGCGCAATTGGTTAGTCATGTACTGGGAGCCGTGCATTGAAAAAGAGAGATTGTCACTACAGAACAAGTCAAATTGGGTATTAGGGTAAGGGTTCAACTGTAGGTTGGTAAAAGGAACTGGGATTCCTTTACTTGTAACCGCTTGTTGTGATAATAGTGGATTCTCGGGAGTAGTGACCTTAAAATCACCCAATGGAGTTTTTGCCGTGTTGGTTTTCCCCATTCGTAAACAAATTACCATGTCATTTAATTTCTGCTACATATTTAGTTATTTGGTGATTTGTTTGTGCTACCACGTGCTTTACATGTTAATTAACTTAATTAATTCACTTGGCTAAATTAATTGGTTAATTTATCACAAGGGGTCAATACATTCTTGGCCTATTAGTGCACATGCCAAGGTTCTAGAAACTATGAAAGGAAAGGTTTTCTACATTAAAACTTGGTTTGGAATGAATCCCACATCATCTAGGAGCCACCCCAAACTCCTATTTTTCGACTATATAAAGCCATAAAGGGTACATTTTCAAGGAGGACGAATTCTAGTGGTAAAACATATAAGATTCACTAGAAAATAATGAATCAAAGAGTGAGTTTTTCACAAAACATACTCAAATTAAATTTTATTTGATTGGGACCTTTTCTGGTCTTGATCTTTAAGTTCTAAGTTTACTAACTTGTTTTTGAATTGGTTGTGACTAGATTGACTGAGGGAAATGGTCAAAATCAAGCTCTAGAGAGTTCTTGTGTTGAGGTAAAGTTTCTAACTTTGGCTCTTCGCTTTTCGTTGATTTTATTGTTTTATGCATGTTTTTATATATGTTTATATGTTTGTGATATGTTTGTTTAGTCTAGGTTTACTTGTGTTTTAAGCATGTTAGGTTGTTAGATTCTTGTTTTCTGAGTTTCTATTATGCATTTTCTGGGTTTTAGTGTTCTAGGTGTGTATGCATACGCATGTGTCATGCATGTGCATGCATACTCGTGATATGCATATGCATACAACTAAGTTGCGTACACATGCTCTATGTATGAGCATGCATATCCTTGCCCAGAGCACCCTAATCCTTTCTACCTGTTTTCCTTTTGTTTTATTCACATGTTTTAGTCTCTGTTTAACCTGTTTTGCCTGTCTTTGAGTCTTTGTCTCTCTGTTTTGTTTTGTTTGTTTTACTCCTTTTATGCTTGTTAGGGTTTTAGTTTGTTTGAATACCATGTACATGTATATGAATATGAACATACATTAATGCATAGGTGCTGTGATGCAATAAGGTAAGCAAGATAAGCCATGCATTATCACATGAACATGCATTTGGTTGATGAGTATGATATGGATGATGAACATGATATGCTTAATCGAATTCTATGCCCTTGATGTCTAGATGCTTTAACATGTTTGTTTGATTCTACCATGCGATGTTTCTACCTTAGGAGTTTTTTGTTTAAATGCCATGATAGATGAATGATTAGGTTTGGGATGATTATGCCATATTGTGTGTTTTAGATGCATGCTAGTGTGTGTGTGTGCATATTAGAATAACATATTAAATTTTCCTTTAATAAGATCAATATTTAGAACACAATGAGTGGAAGCTAATCCATGTGTCGGGTGGGGTTGGGTGCCTAACACCTTCCCATCCCCATACCTAAACTTCGGACTTGTGCTCTGGTAAAAGATCAGTCATTCCATGAAAGGCGCTATATTTATGGTTCTTAGACTTAAACTAGGTGGCGACTCTATTTACACCATCTGCCGTGGTCCACCCTAGGCCAAGGCGTACTTCCTAATCGCGAGGATGACACCACGTCGTGAGCGCTTGTGCCCATAGTGGCGACTCCACTGGGGATAGAGAGTTTGATTCCAATGTGTTCCATTTCTTAATCTTGATAAAGGCTTGCTTAATATTGTTTACACACACTTTCACTTGGTTCTTTTGTCCCTTGCCATGGTTGGTGGTGAGTGGGAAGGTGAAGGCTCCATTCGGGCCAAAATCTTCTGAAGTTCATCCCACCAGCTCACAATCCATGCCATCACCTATAATGGGCATTGAGTATATTAACAGTTTGCCACCAATCCATTACGGTCCATTTAGGCCTAAGGTTGGAATCATGGCCCACCTAGTTGTGACCTGTTGATCTATCCCTTTAGCTTTAAGGAGCTTACCCACATTTAGAGAGATCCTAGATCTTATCAAAAAAGGGTACCCTTTATATCTCTTATTTGTGAAACCATATACCTTGAGTTCACCTGATTCTAAAGGACAAATAAAAGATGTAAAAAGTTTGAAAGGATGACCCAAAAGTTATGGTGAAGTAGAGCATGTACTGTTGCAACTTACGCGAGGCCCATGCTAAGGCGCAACATGTCTTTTCAATGGCAATGTAATTGATCTCACAACTGGTGAACTTCTTACTAAGGTAGTAAATTTCCTTCTCCTTTTGATTGGGTTCATTTAACTGGCCTAACATGCAACCCATGGATGTCTCTTGCATCGCTAGGTAGAGAATTAACGGATGTCTCGGCGTCGAGAGAACCAGAATAGGAGGGTTCAAAAATTACTGCTTAATCTTGTCAAAGGCCGCTTGACACTCGTCTTTCCATTCTATCTTCGTATCCTTCTTCAAGAGCTTGAACAAGGAATCGCATGTGGTGGTCAACTGCGCTATGAAGTGAGCATGCGCCGAACTCCAAGGCAACTTGTAAGCCTACTATGCACGCCTCATACTCCGTGACATCATTCGTGCAATCAAAATTCAGCTTGATTGAAACTAGGATTTGTTGGCCCTTCGAGGATACTAGAACTGCTCCCACTCCATTTTTAGTGCTATTGGTGGCTCCTTTGAAATAAAGCTTCCAACACCATGGTTCCACACTGCTTGGTTCTGGCTCTATTGCCAAAACATCCTCATCTGAGAAATGGGATTCTGAGAAATCTAGATCATTCAATGGCTGATCCGCTAGGTAATCGGCTATGGCTTGGCCTTTAATAGCCTTTCGTACTACAAACACAATATCGAGTTTAGGGCGGGCTTCTCAAATAGATACTTCAATGGGTCCATTCTGGCCACTATCCATATTTGGAAATGTAGGATGATATGTCTCAATTTCTACACGACCCACACGAGGGCAAAGCATGACTTCTCTATGGGTGTGTATCTAGTCTCATAATCATGGAACCTCTTGCTCAAGTAGTATACAGCTCTTTCATTCTTATCATCATCCTCTTGTGCAAGCATACTTCCAACTACATTCTCTATGATCGAGAGATAAAGGAGTAGTGGCTTTCCATGCCTCGGGGCACTAAGATGGGTGGATGGAGAAAGTATTCCTTGATGAGCTCAAAGAATTTTTGACACTCATCATTCCTTGTATGGGGTTCATTTTTCCTTAAAAGCTTGAAGATGGGCTCACAAGTAGAGGTGAACTTGGCGATGAATTGGTTGATGTACTGTAATTTGCCTAGGAATCCTCTTATCGCTTTCTCATTCTTGGGTGGAGGCATATCCAATATGGCTTTGATCTTTGATGGGTCAACCTTTATCCCTCTATCACTTACCAAGAAGACTAGCAATTTCCCGGCAATTACTCCAAAGGTGCACTTTTATGGGTTCAATTTCTGCCTATACTCCTTGATCCTTTCGAAGAATTTTCTCAAATTAGCTATTTGGCCTTCTCTATCTTTGGACTTCATGATCATATCATCAACATATACCTTAACCTCATTGTGCATCATGTCATGTAACAAGGCTGTAGCCATTCTTGGGTAAGTTGCACCCACATTCTTAAGCTCAAACGACATTACCATATAACAATAGATCCCTCATTCTGTGGTGAAGGCAGTCTTGGTCATGTCCTTATAAGCCATCTTGATTTCATTATATTTGGAGAAACCATCCATAAAAGACATCAAGGCACTACCGGCAGTGTTATCCACTAAGACATCTATATGAGGAAGAGGAAAATTGTCCTTAGGACAAGCCTTGTTTAGATCCCTAAAGTTTACACACATTGTAGATACTGCATTTTGTACCCTTTACGACTCTAGCTCCCGTTCCCCAATGATACTGAATTCTAAGACCCAAGGTTGGTTTAGGGCCTAATCAAAAAGTTAAATTGCCTTGGGAAATGTTAAAATGAAAAATATAACTTTTAATGAGCAAATAAATCTATTTTTGGAAAAACAAGGTCAAGAAAACCCTCGCTATGCGCATACAAGAATTGGCCTACGCACGCAGCTTTTTGCATGCGTACACAGGCCCGATCTTACGCACGCATAGCAAATTCCAGAAACTATACAAGGCAAGTTTTCTACATTAATGTTGAGGTTTGGAATGAATCCCACATCGTCTAGGAGTCGTTCCAAACCCCTATTTTCACATTATAAGTAGCCTTACATGGCATATTTTAAAAACAGACAGAAATCCCACGGGAAAACATTAAGATTCACTAGAAATAGTGAATCAAAGAGGGAGTTTTTCGCAAAACATCCTCAAGTCAATTTTCTTTTGATTATGGCCTTTTATGACCTTGATCTTTGAGTTTAAGATTACTAATCACTCTTTTATTGAATTGTGAATAGATTTAACTGAGGGGAACAGTCAAAAATCAAGCTTGGAATCAAGTATTAGTTTCAAAATTTTCTTTTCCGCTCTTTAATCTTTTTGTTTGCCTTAGTTCTTGTTATAATATGTTTTAATATGCTTAGGTTTATGTAGTTGTATGTTTTAAAAGCATCTTAGGATGTTAGATTTATCGTTTTCAAGTTTTGTTGTGTTTCTAGGGTTTTTAGGCTAAAACCCATGTGCGCATAAACTTGCCTGCACATGTAGGCTTGATTATGCGCACGCAGGGTTGTTCATGCGTGCACATGAACTTGCCCAGAAACCCTAACTTTTATTTATCTGTTTTTGCTTATGTTTTCACATATAATACTTGTGTTTTAGGTTCTTTTTCACATATTCATGCTTTTGGGCTTCTGTTTCACTTGTTTAATTGCTTGTTTGCGTTCAAGAAAACCCTCGCTATGCGCATACAAGAATTGGCCTACGCACGCAACTTTTTGCATGCGTACACAGGCCCGATCTTATGCACGCATAGCAAATTCCAGAAACTATACAAGGCAAGTTTTCTACATTAATGTTGAGGTTTGGAATGAATCCCAAATCGTCTAGGAGTCGTTCCAAACCCCTATTTTCACATTATAAGTAGCCTTACATGGTATATTTTAAAAACAGACAGAAATCCCACAGGAAAACATTAAGATTCACTAGAAATAGTGAATCAAAGAGGGAGTTTTTCGCAAAACATCCTCAAGTCAATTTTCTTTTGATTATGGCCTTTTATGACCTTGATCTTTGAGTTTAAGATTACTAATCACTCTTTTATCGAATTGTGAATAGATTTAACTGAGGGGAACAGTCAAAAATCAAGCTTGGAATCAAGTATTAGTTTCAAAATTTTCTTTTCCGCTCTTTAATCTTTTTGTTTGCCTTAGTTCTTGTTATAATATGTTTTAATATGCTTAGGTTTATGTAGTTGTATGTTTTAAAAGCATCTTAGGATGTTAGATTTATCGTTTTCAAGTTTTGTTGTGTTTCTAGGGTTTCTAGGCAAAAACCCATGTGCGCATAAACTTACCTGCGCATGTAGGCTTGATTATGCGCACGCAGGGTTGTTCATGCGTGCGCATGAACTTGCCCAGAAACCCTAACTTTTATTTATCTGTTTTTGCTTATGTTTTTACATATAATACTTATGTTTTAGGTTCTTTTTCACATATTCATGCTTTTGGGCTTCTGTTTCACTTGTTTAATTGCTTGTTTGCGTTCACATGTTAGAATTAGGGTTTTATTATTTTAATGCCATGGACACGCATTCCCATGCTTATGCATGATACCATAGGTGCTGAGTTGCTGCAAGGTAAGTGAGGTAAGTCGTGCATTCATATGTGCATTCATATGTACATGTATATATGTTTGTTTATAAGCTTTATCCTCCTTTGATGAAATATGTATATGCAATGCTTTTAATGATGACATGATGTACTTGCTGCTTATATGCTTGTTTTGATTTGATGATACATATGCTGCTTTGTTTAAGATGATATGTTATGCCATGATTAGATGAATGCTAGAATGTGGTGAATTGTATGCTAGATGTTATTAAGGGCTATGATGTGATGAGTTGCATGATTAGATGTATGTTGGGCTTTGTTTGATAAGCATGATAGATGAATGGTTAGGGATGTTTGATTCCATGTTGATTGTTAGATGGATGTTAGTGTGTGTGTGTGTGTGTGTGTGTGTGTGTGTGTGTGTATGTGTGTGTGCGCGCGCGCGCGTGTGTGTGTGTGTGAGAGTTAGATATAAGTATTGAGTATGCCTTTAATAGGATTAAGACATAAGACACAATGATGGGAAGCCAACCTTAGTTTAGGCGGTTTTGGGTGCCTAACACCTTCCCAAGACTGTACCTTAACTCCAAACCCATATCTCTGGTAGTAAGATCAAAAGGTCCTTCCTCGAGAGGACGCTATATATATGGTTCCTAGGCCATTGCAAAAACTAGGTGGCGACTCCCCTCTTGAGTCCACACATATCCTTACCTTTCCATCCTTCTTGGGTACAGGCACAACATTGGCTATCCAATCAGCTTGGTGCACAGGTTTGATGAATCTCACTTTCAACTATTTCATGACTTCTTCCTTGATCTTAAGGAGCCATTCGGTTCTCATACGTCTTAACTTCCGCTTAATGGATACCGTGTGAGCATGGATATCAATATGGTGTTGAGCTATCTCGGGATCAATGCCAGTCATATCTTTATAAGACCATGTAAACACTTCTTGGAATTCTATGAGTAATTCTTGGAGATCTTTTCTTTCTTCATTATTTAGGGATGATACAGTTTTAATTAAGCGTGGATTCTCATCATTGCCCATGTAGACACCGCATTTTGTACCCCTTACGACTTAGGCCCCCATTCCTTAATAATGCCGAAATTCTAAGGCCCAAGGTTGGTATAGGGCCCAATCATATTACAAATTGACTTGAGAGGTGCTAAAATGGAAAATATAACTTTTTATGAGCAAATAAAACTATTTTTGGAAAATAAAAGTCCAATGAAACCTACAGCCTATGTACGTAGGCCAAAACTTGCATAGGCAGGTCTGATGCATGCGTATGCAGGTACGAACCTGTGCACGGAGCTAGGGTTTCAGAAACCTATGAAAGGCAAGTTTTCTGCACTAATGTTGAGGTTTGGAACGAATCCCACATCGTTTAGGAGCCGTTCCAAATCCCTATTTTCTCACTATATAAAGCCATACATGACACCTTTTTAAAACACACAAAAAATCCGAAGGAAAAACCTAAGATTCACTAGAAATAGTGAATCAAATAGGGAGTTTTTCACAAAACAACCTCCAGCCAATTTCTTTTGATTGAGACCTTTTCTAGTCTTGATCTTTAGAGTTTAAGATTACTAATCACTTTTATATTTGATTGTGAATAGATTGACTAAGGGGAACGGTCAAATCAAGCTTAAAAAGCTTCTTGTTTGAGGTATTGAGTTCTAAGCTTTTCTTTTTCTTTTCTTTACCTTTTCTTGCTTTAATCTTTCTATTTTCCTTGTTTCTTTTGTTTCTTTATATGATAACATGTTTGTTTAGCTTAGGTTTTCTTTGCTTTATGATTTTATGCATGTTAGGTTGTTAGACTTAAGTTTTGCTCTGTTTTCTGTGTTTCTGTGTTTCTGGGTTAGTGTTTAGGGCATGTCTGCGTGCGCATGCTTCTGAATGCGTACACAGGCTCGAAGTATGCGCACACATACAAATGGCTTGCATACGCAGGCCTATGTATGCGCACACACACTCATGCCCAGAAACCCTAATTTGAGTTCTCTGCTTCTGTTTTTTTGTTTCTATGTTTCTGTTACATTATATGCCTCCGTTTAGTTCCTTTTATGATTTTTAAGTCTTTTCTCTTCTGTTTAATTAGTTGTTTGCTTTAACATGCTAGATTAGGGTTTCCTTCCTTTTCTTATTTTAATACCATGAACATGCATTAATATGATCATGCATTGATGCCATAGTTTTTGTGATGCAATGAGGTAAGTGAGGTAAGATATGCATTCACATGAACATGCATTGATTTGAATATGATTTTGTTTGGATGATGAACATGGATGAGGTTTGTAATAACATGTTTGCTTGATTCTTCATATGTCTTTTACCTTAGATATGATGTATGCTTGCTTACTGCCATGCCTATGTTCTAGTTTAACCATGATATGATGCCATTTAAGATGAGATGCTTTGATGAGAACATGTTAGGGTTTGTGTTGGTTGATAAGCATGATAGATGAATGCTAGGGTTTGTGATGTGATGTGATAGCACAATAGATGTATGTTAGGTTTAGGATGAAATGCCATGTTGTATGCTTAGATGTATGTTAGTGTGTGTGTGTGTTAAGGCGAAATGTTGAATATGTCTTTAATAGGATTAACATGTAGGACACAATTAGTGGAAGCCGACCCACAGGTCAGGTGGTTTTGGGTGCCTAACACCTTACCAAAATCGTACCTAAACTCCGAACCCATACTCTGGTAGTAAGATCAGTCCTTCCACGTAAGGGCACTAGTACATAGCATGGCATACATCTGGCCTAGTACATAGCATGGCATACATGAAACTTCCCACTGCAAAAGCATAAGGAACTTGTCTCATTGTCTTTTCCTCTTCAAGAGTCTTAGGCCTTTGGTCATTAGACAGAGGAATTCCATGTCTGAAAGGAAGCAATCCTTTCTTGGAGTTTTGCATGCTAAATCTTGCTAGAATCTTATCTATATATCCAGCTTATGACAAGCTTAACATTCTATTCTTTTGATCTCGCCAAAGTTTGATCCCTAGAATATAGTTAGCTTCGCCCAAGTCCTTCATATCAAATTGGCTTGACAACCAAATCTTTACTGATGACATTACCCTTACATCATTTCCAATGAGTAGAATATCATCAACATAAAGCACTAGGAACATTACTACTTTATCTTGATGTCTTTTGTACACACATGGTATATCTAGATTTTGTTCAAAACCAAATGACTTGATTGCTTGATCAAATCTGATGTTCCATGATCTAGATGCTTGCTTAAGTCCATAAATGGACCTTTTCAACTTGCATACCATATTCTCTTGGTTCTTTGCTATGAAACCTTTTGGCTGCATCATATAAATTTCTTCATCAAGATTGCCATTAAGAAAAGCAGTCTTAACATCCATTTGCCAAATCTCATAATCATAATGAGCAGTAATGGATAAGAGAATTTTGATAGATTTAAGCATGACTACTGGCGAAAAAGTTTCCTCATAGTCAATACTTTCTTTTTGTGTATACCCTTTCGCCACTAGTCTTGCCTTAAAGGTTTCAACCTTTCCATCTATCCCTCTCTTCCTCTTGTAAACCCATTTGCAACCAACGAGTTTAATGCCATTAGACACCTTTACAAAATCCCAAACTTGATTGGAATACATAGAATCTAATTCAGATTTCATAGCTTTGACCCAATGATGTACATCTATATCTTTCATTGCCTCTTCATAAGTGTAAGGATTAGATTCAGCCTCTTCTGAGATAGCTTTATAAGTTTCTCCCAGACTATAAATCTTATAGGTGGCCTTATAATCCTCCCACTACGACGAGGCTCTTGTGTACTAGTCATCTTGTGAGTAATATCTTGTGGTGTATCCGATACAACCACATCATTCCTAATTTCATCCATTGATAACTCTACTATTTGGAGTATAATCATTCATATAGTCATTTTCTAAAAATTTGGCATTTGTACTAACAAACACTTTGTAATCATTACGACTATAGAATAAATAACCCCTAGTTTCTTTTGGATAACCCACAAGCAAACATACTTCTGACTTTGGTTCCAATTTATCATGCTTCCTTTTTAGCACATGTGCTGGACAAATGTGGAGGTATCTCATACTAGGCTTGCGCCCACTCCACAATTCCATGGGTGTTTTTAGGAACAAATTTTAATGGAACTAAATTTAAAAGATGCATTGTTGTACTTAAGGCATACCCCCAAAAAGAAATTGGTAGAGTTGAATAACTCAACATAGATCTAACCATATCTAAAAGAGTCCTATTCCTTCTTTCTGCTACACCATTTTGTTGTGGTGTTCCAGGTGTAATCAACTGGGATATAATCCCATTTTCAGTTAAGTAATCCTTGAAATCCCTGAGAAGGTATTCGCCACCACAATCAGATCGAATGGCCTTTATGTGTTTACCTAATTGATTCTTAACTTTAGCCCTAAACTCTTTGAACTTTTCACAAGGTTCGGACTTCCGTTTCATTAGGTACACATAACCAAATCTAGAGTAATCATCAGTGAAAGTAATGAAATACTCATAGCCACCTCTTGCTTGGATAGACATAGGACCACACACTTCTGAATGTACTAGTTTTAGCAAATCTTTGGCTCTATATCCTTTTGCATTAAAAGGCCTTTTCATCATTTTACCTTCCAAGTAGGATTCGCAGATTGGGAATTCATTAAAATCTAATAGTTCTAAAAGCCCATCTTTCACCAGTTTTTGGATCCTATTTGAATTAATATGACCCAAATGCAAATGCCAAAGATATGCATTACTAGTAGAAGGAAATTTTCTCTTTAATGATTTTACATGTGAATTATTATCTAATTTAGAATTGTATAATTCATGCTTATCAGGATTTATAATATAAAGACCATCAACAATATTGCTAGAACAAATAAACACTTTATCCTTCTTTATTACAACATTGTCTTTCAAGATAACACAATATCCATGTCTACCTAAATAAGTTGTAGAAATTAAATTCCTACGAACATTAGGTACATATAAGCAGTCTTCCAATATTAAAACCCTAGGATCAAAGCATAAATTAAACACTCCAACAGCTACAACTGGAATTTTGCTCCTATCAGCCAAAATAAGAAACAGTTCCCATTCATTCAGCTTTCTGGTTTTTTGGAACCCCTACAAGGTATTGCAGATATGATTAGTACAACCTGAATCCACACACCAAGAATCCGTAAGATTATGTACTAAACAAATTTCAAGAAGGAATGATCACATCACACCTTTATTCTTGTCAACTATGAATTTTGGACAGATCCTCTTCCAATGACCTTTCTCACCACAATGGAAACATTTTCCTTTGGTGTAGTCCTTTTTCTTTTTCTTCCCCTTATTTTCAATGCCTAAGGTAAGCTGTTTATCATCTTGTTTGGTGAAGTCCTTCTTCTTCTTACCACCCTTGCCTTTTGACTTAGGCTTAGAAGAGGAAGCTTCAGCCATATTAGCATCAGCACTGGCTGTACCAAGAATGCCCTCCGCTGCCACTAATTCAGACAAGGTATAAATCTTTTTGTTCATATTATAATTAAGTCTGAATTCTTTGAATGATTCTGGCAAGGATTGGAGTATCATATCCGTTTGGGATTCTCCATCAATGTCGGCACCTAAAACCTCCAGTGTATTCGATAAGAGATCATTTTAAGACAATGCTCTCTTAATGAAGTTCCTTAAGCCATTTTGGTATTAAGGATAAGCCTCATGGTATCTTGCCTAGTTGAACGGCCTTGCTCACCAAACATCTCCTTTGAACTTAACATAATGTCTGAAGCTAGTTCCACATCCTGCATTTGATGCTGTAGAACATTTGAAATAGATGCTAGGATATAGCACTTAGCCGTCTCATTAGATTTCTGCCAACGATCATATCGCTGGTTTTCCTCAGAAGGAGCATCTAATGAAGGAAAGTTTGGACATGGTTGATTAAGCACAAATTTGTGCTCTTCAACAGTAAGAACAATGTTTAAGTTTCTTTTCCAGTTAACATAGTTGGATCTAGTCAGTTTGTTTTTTTTTATTAAGAATAGTAACAAGTGTGCTAAAAGATGCCATGCTTAAATTTGAAAACAATAAACATGAATATAATAAGTAAACTGGATATTATCAATTTAGCATATAAACATATAGTATGGAACTTTAATAAAACCATAATATAAAATATGCAACGACAACCCAATCCCATGTTTAAAATTCCTTGGTAACAAGTAAATTATAAACACTATGATTGATTGAGAACTATTCTCATTATTAGTGTTGTCATGATAACTCTTATCAAACACTAATAATATATCATTTTCCCTTTAGCCTCTAAGTATTAATGACATAGCTCTGTAGGGCGGTTAACATTAAACTCAGTCTAGTGTACACCATTGCCTGAAATCTATATGAGTCCTCAAGTAAGTCCATGGTAGCGTGGTCATTCTTAATGTAAAAACACATATCATCCATCATTAAGAGGTTTAATCTGCAGTACCATGAATTAAACACCCTCCATTGGGAGCAAGGCGTATACTCCAAGGCGAGGTGCTTAATCACACTACTATAAACCGGCAATGGAGGCTGTGAGGTTCAACCTTTGAATTTCTCTCCCACTAGAAATTTCAAATGAAAGGTTTTTATTTAGAAAACATGTGTAATCTCATCACACACAGCTTTGCACTTTATCTATGTTTTAACACTTAGTGAAATTTCAAAAACAATTCATTCGATCAGTCGAAGGTATTTCTCGATCAATCGAAATATTCAACAAATCCATTTCGAAGTTTCTAGATGACTCGATTAACTCTTGATTCCTGTTCGATCGATCGAAAGACAAATCCGATCGATCAAAAGGGATTCTCAATCGATCGAAAAATTGAAGAAATTCATCATAAAGTTTCTGGATGACTCAATCGATTCTCGATTCTTGTTCGATCAATTGAAAGGAACATTTGATCGATCGAAGGGAATTCTCGATCAGTCTAAACTCGTGAAACTGAATTTTTCAAATTTTTCTAGTAACCATTTTTTGACGTTTCACTTGAACAAAACATAGTTTCTTGATCATATCAAAATGAGATTGAAATCAAAACTGAATTTCATTGATGCTATAGTCTTAAAGTTCAATATGGCATGGTTAAAATCAAACTTAAACAACATCATAACATCAATATCAGTTTTACCAAACCATAGTTCTAAAACTAAAAATGCAGAAAAATCTACTGCAGAATTTTCAAAATCATGAAACCAGTTTTCTTTGATTCTAAAACTCACTCAACATGTTATGCAAACATGAGATTAAAGACCGCTCTAATACCATTTGTAGGAAAAACACATGGAAAATACAGTTTTTTTGTATCTCATTCAAAAACATGCAGCGTAATATGAACGCATCTACTTCATTCATGTGAGATAGCATGTAACATCTGAGTTTTGGAAACAAAGAATGAGAAAGCGTACCTTGATGCCGTGAAATTCAAAACAAATGAAGATTGGACTTGAGATGCCTTTCAATCTTCACTTCAATTCCACAATGTGCCCAAGATGTGTGGTCTCTCAATCAGTTATATATGTGATATTTCAAGAAAATAATCAAGTGTCTCCTTGCAGAACTCTTATTCTTTCTCCTTGACAATCACACTAATTTCTGCACTTAGGCAGTTACATTTATTTAATAACTCTTATTAAATAAATAACTGATTATCTAATTGGGTTAGCGTTTTGGGCCAACCCAATTGGACTTTAGTGTGTGGCTTGGAGTGGGACCAAAAAGGACAAATAAAGTTCTAGCTCCAATGGGCTTTGGACTTATCTGTCAACTCTTGACAAGCCCAAAGTTACCATTAATTATATTTAATACCACTATATAAATATAATTGCACTCTAAGCCTTATTAATAAATTATATCCCAAGACTTTATTAAACATTTAACCCCTTCATGGAAATATTCATAGTAATACAAAGTCATAATGTGTAACTGTCACTTTGTAAATTACTATCTCTTGATCCTTGAGTACCCAGTTTAATCTTTTAAGTTATTCATATATATTTTATGAAATCTAATTTTATAAAATATAAACTTTAGTAACTCTTTACTAAAGTGGTTAGGCCTAATACTCTGAATAACCAAACCCATTAAACTTATCTCAAGGGAATATTTTATATCTCTATAAGGAAACTATGAATTCCATCTTAAGAATATGTGTTCCTTCAACATCACGTGTGGTTGCCCAACATACTGAAGTTTTGACCATTTGTCTCTATCTCACTCCTGATATATTAAAGCAACTCACATTTCATGAACAGGCTCGCTATTCCCTCAAGATTGAGAGTTTATGTAAATGAGAAGTCGTGAGATTTATTATTCGTTTGACAGTTGTTGATAGAATAATAAATTTCACAGCAGTCCAGTTCAATATGTTTTATATACTTAAAACATATTAACATATCAACTAGAAGTCTCCACTTTCATGATCAAGACAAATCATCTTAATTGATATGTTATAGTCTTCGCAGATGAAATGCCCAATTTCATCGCCAACTACGAACTAAGATTTTGAGTTTACAAAGAACTTGTGATTTATATCTTTTGTGACTAAATCACATAAATCACATACTATACATCTTAAGGACTATATGATAATGTCCAAACATTCATGCTACTATTATTTTAGATAATAATAAAACAAGTTTATTACATAGAACATAATGTCTTACATAATGGCATACAATAGGATTTTAGGACACTAATCCTAACAGAGAGCATTATTGTAAATGGACTAAAATCCAAATGAAACAAGGAGTAAGGTTCATGAGAGAAAAGTGAGTGATTTTGTAATTGGGCCTTCATTAAAATGGACTTAAAGACTTGCTAAGAACATCTAAAGGTTAAAAGGATCTTTTAATTGGGACATGAACTTAATAAAGATGAGACTTTTTTTCAGGCCCCATTGCACCACTAAGATCAAGTAAACACGTCCCTACTCCAATTTGGGCCAAGAAGCATGGAAGACACTTGATCAAGATTGAGGACGCACATCAAGAAGAAACATTTCAAGAAGGGAAATCATCTCAAGTAACAACGGCTGCTCCAATTAATGATGAGACCGCACAAAGGATATTAAGGCTATGGAGGAGCATAGCGATGTTCTCAAGAAGATGGGGAGTCGCCTCACCAAGCTAGAAGAAGCCAAGCTAAAGAAGGCCGCACATGTAGAGATTCTCGATGATGAAGAAGTAGAAGGTTAGGATGAAAGAGATAAGGCTGATTATGAAAGAAATAAGCAATTTGGGAAGCTCACCATGGAGACCGTGTCTATGAAAGAAAAGATGGAAAAGATGCAACTAACCTTCCGTAAGGCCCAAAGGATGGATGATTGTCTTTTTAACATGAGAGGAATA
Organism: Notholithocarpus densiflorus; assembly: GCA_030021035.2. Taxonomy (NCBI): domain Eukaryota; kingdom Viridiplantae; phylum Streptophyta; class Magnoliopsida; order Fagales; family Fagaceae; genus Notholithocarpus; species Notholithocarpus densiflorus. The sequence continues at coordinate 19,333 of JARYZH020000972.1, read as the reverse complement.
AGTTCAAAGACTCCTATCGCATTGCCTCCAAAATTCAAGATTTTTTATGTGAAAAAGTTTGATGGAATTGGAGATCCAAAGCAACATGTTAGGAGGTACCTAAGCATTGCTGAAATGAAAAGGTTGGATGAGAAGCAAACTTTGCATGCATTCCTTCTTTCACTCACGGAAGGTGCATCAAGGTGGTACTATAGTTTAGATCCGAGCAAGACTAAAGTGTGGAATGAACTAGTAAACACCATTGCACCACCAAGATCAAGTAAACACATCCCCACTCCAATTTGGGTTTGAGAGAAGCACGGAAGATGCTTGATCAAGATTGAGGACGCACATCAAGAAGAAGTATTTCAAGAAGAGGAATCACCTCAAGTAACAACAGCTGCTCCAATTAATGATGAGACTGCATAAAGGATATTAAGGTAATGGAGGAGCATAGTGATGTTCTCAAGAAGATGGGGATTTGCCTCACCAAGCTAGAAGAAGCCAAGCTGAAGAAGGCCGCACATGTAGAGATTCCTGATGATGAAGAAGTGGAAGGTTAGGATAAAAGAGACAAGGCCGATTATGAAAGGAATTAGCAATTTGAGAAGCTCACCGCAGAGACCGTGGCTATGAAAGAAAAGATGGAAAAGATGCAACTAGCCTTTCGTAAGGCCCAAGGGATGGATGATTGCCTCTATAACATGGGAGGCATAAGTTCAAAGACTCCCATCACATTGCCTCCAAAATTCAATATTTCTGATGCGAAAAAGTTTGATGGAACTGAAGATCCAAAGCAGCATGTTAGAAGGTACCTAAGCATTGCTGAAATGAAAGGGTTGGATGAGAAGCAAACTTTGCATGCATTCCCTCATTCACTCACAAGAGGTGCATCAAGGTGGTACTATAGCTTAGATTTGAGTAAGACTAAAGTGTGGAATGAACTAGTAGAGTTGTTTGTGGGTCAATTCATCTTCAATACTATGATTGATATGAGTTTAAGAGACTTGGAGACCACTAAACAAGGGGTAGGGGAGACATTCTCCGAGTATATGACTAAGTGGAAGGGAAAGGCATCAAGGATGGTCAATAGGCCAAATGAGAAAAACCAAATTAATATGATTATCAAGAATTTACTTCCAGCATATAATAGTAGGCTCTTGTCATCGCCTATTAGTTCTTTTCGAGAATTGTGTGATTGTGGAACTAGGACTGAAAATGCCATCAATAATGGGCAATTGGAGAAAGGTGAGAACAAACCTCCAATCAAGAAACATATGGTGGAGGAGTAGTTACTTCTAAAGCACCCAATCCCGTGAATGTGAGTGCCATCATACCTCAACAAACCTTAGCCTACCCAAGCTTCACAAAGAAAGCCCGTCGAGAATTTTCCGACCTAGGAATAACCCTCGCCCAAGCATATGAAAACTTGTCCTCCAAGGGATTCATCAAACCTCTAGATCCCACACTTATGCCCAATCTCGTGCCTCCCACTTGGAACCTCAATGAATATTGCCACTTCCACCAAAAATTTGGCCATAAAACCGACAATTGTTTCTGCCTTAAGCATGAAATACAAGACCTCATAGACAATGAAACCCTCCCAAATCCCAAAATCATCACCAAGCCTAGCATTAGGAAGAACCCCTTGCCCGAATACCACCAAGCTCCTCCTTTATATTAGAATTGGTGCAAATAGATGAGATCGAATGGGATTGTTCATAGCTAATAGAGATCGTAGAAGTTAATGCGGTAGAAGTTCAAGGGATATGGGATGATGAGGATGAGATTTTGAAAAATACGGTGGTTGTGTGGGGGATACTTCCCAAAGGGATAACTGAGTTAAAGAAAAAGGTCGTGGAAGACAATGTGGCAAACATTACTAGGTGTGGAAAGCACTACAAGCCATCTTGTTTGAAAAATGATCATCCTGGTAGGGACATAGGAGAAGGGTCTAAGCCCACAGAGCCTAAAGGAAAAGAAGAGAAAGAGGACGAAGATAGAGTTTTGACTCAATTGAAGAAGACTCAAGCCCATGTGTCTGTATAGGGCTTGCTAATGGCTTTTCGTAAACATCGTAGTGCTCTCTTAGATGCCTTGAATGGGAAGGAAGTATCCATAGAAACCACACCGCAAGAAGTACTATCTCTCATGGGAGTTAAAGCTCAATCTCATCCTCTCCTTGCCTTTTTCGACGAAGAACTTCCTCCCGAATGAGCCACTCACACTAGGCCTTTGTAAATCACCATTAAGTGCATGGATGCCAAGGTTCTAATGGTACTTATTGATAATGGGTCCGCATTGAATGTATGCCCTTTTAGGACTGCTCTCACCATTGGCCTAGATGTGGAGGCGATCATTCCTTCCCCTTTGACTATTAAGGCATATGACAATACTTCAAGGAAGGTTATAGGAACCTTCAAGGCTCCTTGCAAGATTGGTCCATTGGAGATGATTGTGGAATTCCACGGGATGGACATCACCCCTAACTATAACCTTCTTTTGGGAACGGTGTGGCTTCATCCCATTGGAGCTATTCCTTCTTCTCTACACTAAAAGATGAAAATCCCATGGAAGGGAGGTATTGTTGTGATAATTGGTGATGGTGAAATCCTAGCTCCTGTCTACAGACTTGAAGAAGGAGGAAATGAGCTTCAAATGAGTGGTTTTGAGTTTATGAACATGGCTGATTATGGATTGAAGGATGAAAGGTATACTTTGGAATTACTTCCATATTGTAGCCATGAGGTGATTGCAATGATGAAGAATATGGGGTATATGCTTGGTATAGGTCTTGGAAAAGAAGGAAAAGGGATGGCTGAATTCCCCAATTTCAAGACCAAGGAAGGTTTGGGATTTTTTGAAGGCTACAACGAAATCAAAAGGAACCTTGGTACCCTTAATGGAAACTTTGTGAAGGAAGGAGGAGACTTTCCTTTTTGTGGCTTTCCTGAACTTTGGGTAGGTAAGGATGGAAAAGTGTATCCGGGTTGGGAGATATTCTTCAATGAGAAGTTTACTTTCAAGGAGAAACCTACTATGGTGATCAAGGAAGTTCAAGAGGAAGTCGACTGGGTCGACTGGGAGGCTATGATGACGATGGAGGGGGACATGTTTGCCATCACCAATGAAGAGCCAAGTGATCCTTCTACCTTCATCATGCCTGCTGAGGGGCACCTCAATAATTAGAGTTGGGTTGGGTTTTTTAAGAATGAGGGAAAGAAATTTTGTAATGCAAGTTCGAATATACTTTTCAACATTTTCAATAAGATGAATTCTGATTTGGCTTATTTTGATATGTCCCATAATTTTGAAATTCTGCACTTAAATGATTCTAATGAATTTGAAAATGAAATTAATAAACAATTGGAAAAGAAAATTGAACCTACGGAACCAACTTTTGAAACTCTTAATTTGGGCAATAATGAGAATCCACACTTAATTAAAATTGGCTCAACCCTAAGTGAAAAAGAAAGGAAAGATCTCAAAGAGCTTCTCACAGAATTTCAAGAAGTGTTCGCATGGTCCTATAAAGATATGCTCGGCATCGATCCTGAAATAGCTAACACCACATTGATACTCATGTTCACATGGTACCCGTTAAGCAAAAGTTAAGGTGTATGAGGACCGAATGGCTTCTAAAGATCAAAGAAGAGGTCACTAAGCAGTTGAAAGAAGGGTTCATCAAACCCGTACACCAAGCTGAATGGATAGCCAATGTTGTGCCTGTACCAAAGAAGGATGGAAAATGTGTGTGGATTTCAGGGATTTGAATAAAGCTTGCCCTAAGGATGATTTCCCTCTCCCCCACATAAATGTCCTAGTGGATAAACACGATCGGTAATGTCTTGATGTCTTTCATGAATGGTTTCTTAGGATATAACCAAATCAAGATGGCTCCTAAGGATATGACTAAGACCACCTTCACCACAGAATAGGGAATCTATTGCTATACGGTAATGCCATTTAGGCTCAAGAATGCGGGAGCAACTTACCAAAGGATGGCCACAACTTTGTTACATGACATGATGCACAATGAGGTTGAGGTGTATGTTGATAACATGATTGTGAAATCCAAAGATAGAAAAGGTCACATCATTAACTTGAGAAAGTTCTTCAAAAAGATCAAGGAGTATAGATTGAGGTTCAATCCCCAAAAGTGTACCTTCGGAGTGACAGCTAGGAAATTGCTAGGCTTTTTAGTAAGTGATAGAAGTTGATCCATCCAAGATCAAAGCCATATTGGAGATGTCTCCACCCAAGAGTGAGAAAGAAATAAGGGGATTCCTAGGTCGACTACAATACATCAGCCGATTCATTGCCAAACCCACTTCCACTTGTGAGCCCATCTTCAAGCTTTTGAGAAAGAAGGAACCCCATGCATGGAACGATTATCGAGAATAGATCAAGTTGAGACACTTCATCCTACCATTCCAGATATGGATAGTAACCAAAATAGATCCATTGAAGTATCTATTTGAGAAGCCTGCCTTAAGTGGGAGATTGTCGAGATGGTTGATTCTATTAGCAGAATTCGATTTGAAGTATGTGGCAAGAAAAATAATCAAAGGGAGTGTAGTGTTAAATTTTTGTGCCAAGAACCTCATAGAAGGAGGTGATGGAAAAGAAGATTTCCTAGATGAAGATATTTTGGATATTGAATTAGGGGCATAGAAAATGTATTTTGATGGAGCGATGAACTAATATGGGAATGGGATAGGAGTAATTTTGATCACCCTTGATGGATTCTATGTGTCTTTGGCTGTTAAATTGAACTTTGAGGTGACTAATAACATGGCAGTATATAGAGCTTGTATCGCTGGAATGGACGCTCTCCGAGAATTGGGGGTAAAAGAAGCGAAGGTATTTGGAGATTCGACCTTGGTTATAGCTCAAGCATACAAATTGTGGAAAGTAAAAGAAGAACATTTGAAGCCCTATCAATAATGCTTGGAGGACTTAACCAAAACCTTTGATAGGATTGAATACACTATCATTCCTAGGGCTCAGAATCAGTTTGCAGCTGCCTTGGCTACCTTAGCCTCCATGGTTGAAATACCCGAAGGAGTATGGACACGACCCCTAGAGATTGGGCAGAGTTATGAACTAGTACACAAGGGGAAAACCGAGTCTTCAGTCTTGGCTATAGAACAAGAAGGGGTTCTTTGGTATTATGACATCATGAAATTCTTGGAATCGGGAGTGTATCCTAACGGCACCGATAAGAGAGAACATCGTTTGATAAGGATGATGGCTATGCAATACATCTTATGTGGAGGACAGCTCTATAGGAGATCTTATAATGGCATACATCTCCGTTGTTTGAAGAAAGAGGAAGCCGAAAGGGTTATGGAAGAAGTTCATCAAGGGATTTATGTCCTTACATGAATGGGAGAATGTTAGCCAAAAATATCCTAAGGATGGGATACTATTGGAATACAATGGAGACTGATTGTGTAGACTTTGTGAAGAGTTGCCATGACTACAAAACACATGCAAACTTGAATCATGTGCCACCTAGTGAGCTATACAACATGACCTCTCCTTGGCCCTTCTCAATCTAGGGCATAGATGTGATTGGAAGGATAACCCCGAAAGCTTCGAATGGACACGAGTATATCCTAGTGGCAATTGACTACTTCACTAAGTGGGTGGAAGCAGCCTCCTACTCTGTATTAAAGGCCAAACATGTGGCTCAGTTCATAAAGAACAACATTATTTGCCGGTACGGGGTACCACAAGAAATCATCTCAGATAATAGCTCCCACTTTGAGGGAGAGGTTCAAAGGATCATGGAGTTGTACAACATTGAGCATCACAAGTCTTCACCATACTAACCACAAACTAATGGGGCCGTAGAAGCAGCCAATAAGAACATCAAGAACATCCTAGCCAAGATGGTGGTGACATACAAGGACTGTGCCAAAAAACTTCCATTTCCTTTATGGGGTTACAGAACTTCTATTCATGCATCAACTGGGGCAACCCCTTATTCTTTGGTCTATAGATGTGAGGCGGTACTCCCCATTGAGGTAGAGATACAATCTTTGAGAGTGCTAGTGGAAACCAAGGTCCTAAAGGAAGATTGGATGAAGGAAAGATATGAACAATTGGCTTTGATAGATGAGAAAAGAGCTATGGCACAATACCATGCACAAAGGTACTAGAAAAGGATTGTTAGAGCATTTAAAAAAAAAAAGTGAAACCTAGAAACCTTAAAGAAGGGGACCTGTTCCTAAAAGTGCTTAGAGATGAAACTTTTGATCCAAGAGGGAAGATGAAGCCGAGATGGTATAGGCCTTTTATTATCAAGAAAATCATGTCAAGAGGTGCTACAAGAATTACAGATTTTGATGGAGAAGAGATGCTTCGCCCAATCAATATGGATAGGCTCCGAAGATATAATATTTATATATATATAAAATAAAAATAAAAAAAGAGAGAGAGAGAGAAAAAAAAGCTTGCTAGGTTGAAAACCTGAAAGGGCGGCCTAGGCAAAAATTAAGGCAAAAGAACCCCACTGGATTGAAAACCCGAAAGGGCAGTCTAAGCCAAAGATAGGGGAAAAAACTATGGGCATGGCGAAAATTCCTATAAGGACATAATGAGCAAAAATTACATGGTATGAAAAAAAAAAAAAATAATAATAATAATGACAATAACCAAAGATAAAAAATGGATGATTCTCTTATTACTCAAATTAAAAGGTAATAAATTGTTTCCATAGGAGATTTGGAATTTTCCAATCCTTTATTAAATTCAAAAGAAAAGACATGAGAATCATAAAGTGCAGAAAAGAAAAATTTAGGGCATATCAAGGTAGTCAATCAGTCCTCTTTCTTTTGTTAGACCTCTTGTAAGCTTTTTCATCTATGGGAACCCACTTCATGTCAGCCTCTAGCCATTTCTTGTACCTCGAAGTTGGATGAAGGAATTGAGGAAAACAGATGCCTTTGGTCACCCTCCGTCACGGCTAAGACTCATGGATTCTACCCAAGATCCTATCAGTATGTGCCAAGGTATGGAAGGAACCATCATCGCTAGGAGCTCCTTGACGGTCACCAAATTGCCTTGCAATGTGGCATGTAGAGTTGTAAGAGCAACAGCGAAGCCCAACCAAAGGAACATAGTTATCCTTCAAGCTGTGATTGACCATGCTTGAAATGCGCCACCATTCCACTACCCATTGAATATCTATGACATCAATGTGCTTCATGAACTCAGTAAACTCATCAGAACTCATCTCAGCGCATTTGGGCCTACGATCACGATAGTGCTTGGGGAGATATTGACTAGGAAAAACAATGGCGGGATGAAGCAATCAAAGCATTTCATATAGCCATATTTGAAAAAAAAAAGAGGGAGGAGAGAAAGAAAAGAAAAAGAAAGCATGAATGGAAAAAGGAGAGATAAAAAGAAAAAAAAATGAAAATGAGCCATTGAGAGTTTCATCCAAGATCATGCCTACAGGGTTCCCACTCCTCAGATCGCTAACCACCAAGCACATTCTTCGATCTAGGCGAGCCATCTCTTATACCAAGAAGTATCTTGCAAGGATACATAAACAGAAAGCATTAAGATAGTGGGAACGTGGTCTACCGGTCATAGGAACAGTTAGCCGAGAGAAGTATGAAAAATTGAATGGATGTTCAGCTTGTCAAACATGCACCAATGCTGCGTCGTGTTAAGAGAAACACCCAAAAGAGCTTGGACCAAGGCAAGAAGATCCCCACCAATAGTAGGAAGGATAAGAGTGCTAACTTTAGGTTCTCCCATGATTGCACTAAATTCTTCAAAAGTGGGGCATATCTCCACACCATTAAAATGAAAAACATGTTGAGTGGGAATCCAAAAGTTGGTAGCAGCATGAAGGAAAGGTTCACCCACTTTGATTTGGTGATATGGAAAGATGCAAGAGAGATCGAAAGGAATGAGAACCTCTTTGAAACTAGGGTTGAGCTTCCCGATATATGCTAAGACTTCTAAAGGAGAGAATTCTGTGATTGGAAAGCCTTAAAGAGTGTTTTCTGAGCTTAAAATACATTTGGTGAAGGTTTAGAGGCCCCCAATGGCTATTTTATACTTGAATAGAGTGGCTAGGGTTTTTTCTTAACCGCGGCACACGTACGCAAGGTTAAAGCTGTGTACGCATGGTCAAGACCTACGTACACAAACGCGCGTATACGTACGTATGAAGGGAGGCAGAGCCGAGTTCCTTTTCCTACTTAGAGTGTGATTCCTCCACCAAGACCCCTCCCATGATTCCTACGACTTAAGGGACCACTCAAGGCACACTCAAGCTTAGATTTTCAAGCATCAAAGATCAAGAAAAAGCAAAATTTCATAGAATTGTGCAATTTTCCCCATAAGTTGTAAATTAAGTACATGTTTTAAACTAAAGCATAAATATAAAATATGTTCTTAAATACAACCTAGTGTCTCAAGTAAAAGATAAAGTGCAGAAATACATGCTAAAAAAAAAAAAAAAAGGAAACATGCTGTGTGTCTGTGTCTATCTGTCTGTTTGTCTGCTTGTCTGTCTGCAAGATCATCGGAAGCGCCTCTTCCTTGGCTGGTAACTAGGAGTTGCTTCTGAATCGCCACCACCACCACCACCACCATCATCATCATCAGCAGCAGCACCCGGGTATGCAAACCCTCCAGGACCATAAATCTGCCGTAAGTACTTTGTCATCTCCAACTTGAGGTTCCTCGCAAGCCAAACCAGCTCCTTATGCTCCTGTATAGTGGGCTGAATGCAAAGGAAGAAGGGAAATGAATGGGAAGGGAAAACATACACTATAGGGGATGCCACTCCTCTACAACTAGTATTTCGCATCCATCATGGAAAGCTGGGCAAGCATAAACACCGGAGGGTCCATCAGAACCTGTGGGGCATCCTCACCCACCAACTGGCAACGTACCCTTTCCACAAGGTAAAGCACCCTCAAGCCAGCACCCTTGAAGGGTTGAGTAATCCTGGAGATGACAATGGCAGCCGCTTCCAATCTTGGGTTCGCAACAGTAGGGGCACTTGCCCAAGGACTTCAGTTGACCTGTAACAGTATATAGGGTTAAAGAGGAAAAACCCTAAGAGACATGCAGAAGAAATAACGAGAGACATTAAAATCCTAACATCATTAGAAGATAGCCCATTGAAATGAGCCTTGACTGAAGAGAAGCTCTTCAGATCTACATTCGTACCACGAGCAATGAGATTGTATTGAATGGCTCAATGCTGGAAAAGAAAGAATGGATACGGTTTACAAGATGATAGTTTGCCAAATGACAGTTTGCAAGATGACAATTTGCAAAATGAATGGGTACAGTTTGCAAGATATAGATACGAATAGGTATGAACAGTTTACAAGATGATAGTTTGCAAGATGGAAACATGAATGCAATTTGCAAGAGTATGATGCACAATTTAGCCTAATGACATAAGGATGAAAAGTACAAGAGCTACAAAAGAAAGGGTAAAGAAACTAACCTCGAGGAGCTTCCAAGGCCCCACTAACTGGTGCAAAGTCCCCTGGCTGAGTGTGTTCATGGAGGAATACAAGTAGGCAAGACATGCCTGCCCCCAGTTGGCATCCTGAGCCCTCTCAAAGTCACGAAAAAGGGCTAACCACCTCAAAGACACCGTCTACCCTCTGTTGGTGAAAAGATATGCCCCTATAAGGTATAGCAAAATGGCCCTAGCCATCTTGGTGCAGTCGTCGGCTGTCACCTGTGGGAGATGCCTATAATTTGCCTTAAAGGGAACTTGCTAGGAAAAATGGGCAATACATGATTGGTTTTCTTTCAGTGATGGAATACTTTCTAACTCCAAGAAAAAAAAAATAAAGAGTGCCACCAGAAATGTCATAATCAAAGAGTAAAGAAATTAGCCAAAAAAAAAAAAAATCAAGAGAGTAAAGAGTGTAGAAGTGTTTGTATAATAGAAAAATAAACAAGTTATATAAAGTAGTGTAATAATATATTGTCCATATATATTTAAAAGATAAGATGTAGAATTTAATGTTACTATACTCCTGTTAAGCTACCTCATTAGCCATGTTATACTTAAAAAAAATTTCTTTATAATTTTTCTATTTTATTTTATATAAAATAATTAAATATAGTTCATGGACAAACATGTTAATGCACTCCATTACTATTCAACATGTTACTATTTATTTGTTTTAAATGCAAATATTTGACTATTCAGCTACCTAAATTGATTTCAACTTTTCATTTTCTTCTTTCTAATTTCAAGTAATTGCTAAAATTGAATAATCTATTATCTTTTTAGTAGATATATGCACATATTTGACTATTCATTACAAACGTTATTATTCATTAGATGCAAATGTTTTATTATATTCAACTACCCAAATTGATTTCAACTTTTCATTCTTTTCTTTCTAATTTCAAGTAATTGTTAAAATTGAATATTTAAACTTTTCATCTTCCTATTCTAATAAAAAAATAAAAAATAAAAAAATCTTCTTCTCTTCCTCCAACCTTTCCTCTCCATTTTTGCCTCTTTATCTCCCTACTACTCTTTACTTTACCATTGAACTTCCTTTATCATTTCCTTTCTTTTATTTTGATTCTTCTTCTTTCCATCTTATTTTGTATAAATTTGATATCATTTATTTCATTCAATCCATATTTTTTTTCCACACAAAAACCATGAGTACTCTCTCTCCTTCTCTCTCTCTCTCTCTCTCTCTCTCTCTCTCTCTCTCTCTCTCTCTCGATTTTTATACATAGCTACAAATTTGAATGTGCCTACCAATGGACTTTCATTGAAACAGAGATGTATTCACAATGTTTTTAGCTTCATATACTTCTTTGGTAATGTGAATTTGAGAAAAAGAAAAAGGTAGGCAAAGGATGTATGGTCTTTTATAATCCCCTATGTCTTGAAGAAAGTGGAGGGCCTATTAGTCTCCCTTCTACTGGAATTTTGAATAAAAATCATTTTGCTATAAGTTCCTTGACTTTTTGTTATTTTTATTTTTCATTTTATTACAAATAATTAGCATCTCCACCATCAAATTTTTAGTTAATTTGAACTTTCTTGGTAAGGTTTTACTTTGCTTAGTTGATCATCTTTACTGAAAATGCCAAAAAGAGAATAAGATAAAATATAATTTACTCTATAGCATCATTATGCTATTAATGTTTTTATGTATAAATACTTAAGGGATTTTTTCTTTTTGCATTTTGTAAGGGCGGCGTTTTAGTTCCTGAGACCAAAATGTAGAAGGATTCAAGCCCAAAGAGCCCAACACAATGAATTTGTAGGGAGTGGGCTTAAAAACTAGGTTTCAATAGATTGAACAACGCGCATAGTGGATTAAAGATAGTAAGAAAATAAAGAAAGACAAACTCTATGTAAAGAAAGCCTTCCTCAACAAAATCCGAGAAGAGTGGTCCTTGAGTATATTTCTTTTAGACTTGAATACAATTTCAGTTCTTGTTGCTACAGTTTTTTTTCTACAGATTTCTCAACCCCCTTCTCCCTGGAGGATTTCTTACATTATATAGTCCATTTTAGATGATCTTGGCCCTCCATTTGTTGATCATGCAGGCCACTACTCGAGTGCTTGTCCCATCAGACACCTTCCCAAACCTTCTGTGAGATGCAGCAACCAAGGCAGTACTGTTCAGTGGTCTTCTCCACATAAATGCGGTCAGGAGGTTTGGTGGAATGCATTAAATGTGGTGGAAGCTACCATCCCTTCAGTCACGTCAGAGCTAACCCCCTCTTTGAAGCTCCTCCTCTACAATGTGGCCCCCCCTCCTGTAATGTGCCATTGACATGGCCATGACCTGCCTCTCCGGCCTTACCACCTGAGTGTATGGACTCCTCAAAACTGTATTGGCCTCCTCAGTCTTGGGAATGACACGTGGCATGATTAAATTTCTGTACCCCACACATTTTATTTTATTTTATTTTTCCACTTTTTGATATATGATTTATTGATAATGATATATTGCATAGTTATCTTTATATACTTTTTCACTTAATTTCAATTGTGAGGAAGAAAGAGATTTGAATCTATGTTTTGGAGAAAAATATACCTATAAGAGGTGAATCGCATACATCTATATAGTAATAAACAAAATATACATAGTTACAACTTGGTCTAATAATTCTCACATTATCAATTTTAAAAAAAAAAAATTACACTTTGTTTTCATACATATCTCACTATATATAATACACTACAAAAAAACTTCTAATTTAAAACCTAATTTCAAATAACACATATTGAACTTTTAAAAATATACAATCCAATATATTAATTCAATAATTATCCAATAAAAAATAATTATATCAAATTTTCTTGTGTATCGCGCAAGTTTGCAACTAGTTACTATAATAGTAGTGTAGTATTATTTATTTTGCATTAATTTTTTATTCTTATTTTATGTATCTGAATAATGAACTAAAAATTTGAATGTTAATTGTTGTGTGCAAAAAGATAAATTTTTTAAAAAATTAATATTTTGAAGAAATATGAGTTTAAAATAGATAATTTAAAAGTCATAAGTTTTTTTTTTTTTTAGAAAGTTTCAACCTATGGTGTCCACTCCTGATGGTAGATTTTTATCATTAGACCAAGACACCAATCAGTTTGTGTACCCTAGCAAATTGTTGGTGCTCCTTGTACCCCTATATTGCTTTCACAGATGAGTCTATTTGGAAGCAATTAAGAGGTTACCATGACAGTTAAGGTGTTACTATAGTAATAACCATGTACGGAAGTCAGATTATCACCCCTAACTATTTTTTCAATTGCCAAAAAATCTACAAGTCATGTCAAATACATTCTATTCACCACTCATTAACATTCATTAACAGCCTGGCTCCAAGACTAGTCTGTTCTAGAATACTAGATGTAACACCCTTGGAATGGACTTTTACATCTATCATGATGATAAGCAACACATTGGCCAACGGGGGCTTGGCTCAACTTGTAAGGCTCGGGCACTTCGTCTAACCTGCCTAGATTCAAGTCTCGCTACCAGCAAGAGTCCGTTGGTGGGCATCCATGAGGATTGGCTTCATCCAAAAAGGATGGGCTTTAACCCGAGCGCTCTACCCGGAGGCTGGCATAACCTTGCTAACCCTTATTTTCGTTTACCAAAAAAAAAAAAAAAGCAACACATTAGAATGGATTCGTTGTATCTTGTCGTTTTCCTTTTGGACCGTAGTGTAGGCTCTTTCTTTTGAAAGGACACAACTTAGCTCCACGACTCCATTGCACTAAAACCAACAAAATATAGACACGCATCTGACTTTTCCCCCATGTTTGTATTGTGTCAAATCCCATGCACTGAACCACTAGAGCTAAGTATTACCCTCAAATTGTTGTTAGTAAATTCTTTGTTGCAAATCCAATTGAAATCCAATTTAGAATTGATAGGTCAAGAATGTATTGACCCCTTGTGATAAATTAACCAATTAATTAGCCAAGTTAATTAATTAATTCAATTAACATGCAATACGCGTGGTAGCACAAACAAATCACCAACTAAGTTAATATGCAGCGGAAAATAAAGTTAACACGGTGATTTGTTTACGAATAGGGAAAACCTCCAACGCAAAACCCCACCGGGTGAATTTAAGGTCACCACTCTCGATAATCCACTATTATCACAACAAACGGTTACAAGTAAAGGAATTTCAATACCTTATACCAACCTACAGTTGAACCCTTGCCCCAACACCCAATTGGACTTGTTCTTGTAGTGACAATCTCTCCTTTTCATTGCATGGCTCCTAGTACGTGACTAACCAATCGATGCACGGATCCATGTACGTGACTAACCACCAACTTGAGAAGAATGTTGGCTGCAAAGTCCTTCAGTTCATCAACATGATGAAGATCATGAAACTCTTTAGTTACAAAACCCTACAGCATACAAACGCAGCAGCTTCTTCAAGAGAAAGATGAACTAGGGCATATGTCTCCAGTCACAATATGCTTGTGAAAAACTTTTGCATCAAGTTGCATCAACTGTGACGGCTCTTAAAATAATCTTTATATATGTTTAGGGTTATGAGAAAAAAAAAGCCTAAACAAATATACACGGATTGGTGTGAAATCATATCTAAAAAACTGATTTTCGTAAATCTTGATAGATAGGTTATCTATCGAGAAGCTGTCAAGCATCGGGCTAAACAAGCTCTTTAAACCTCGATAGATGCTATTTGTCGAGCTAGTTGTCCAGCTTTAAAATCCAACACTTCTTCACTTGCTTTTTGGACAGATTTGCATGGCTTTAACACTTGGACTTGAACTCTTGTTCCTTGAAGTATTAAACACATCCTAGATCTACCCAATTACAAGTAAAGTAAGTTTTGTCAAAGAATTAGCCAATTCTAAATGACATATGTTCCTAACATGATTCATATATATCCTAACAATCTCCCTCTTTGACAATCTGTGACAAAACCATAACAAACAAATGAACATATGTGAGAAGTCATAAATCACTCAACTCATACTCACTTGTTGATTACAATAAAATCTAATCCTAACACAAACTTTTGAAAAACTTTGCAAAAAGAAAGTTCATGGCAAGAAAGACTTTGACAACCTGTATTTCTGAAACACTTTAAACAAGACTCATCACGAAATCTTAGTGTGAAACAGAAATATAACAGATTGCATACAATAAATAAGAAGCATGTGCATAAAAAGAGAAAAAAAACAACACATGAAGAGATAGGTGAAAGAATGTAATAACAACCTCAATATAAATATATATATATATATATATATATATCTCAAAAAGAATACAAGGTTTGCTATCACAAAGTAAGAACAATGTATCTAAAAAGAAAAGAAAAGAAAAGATACAAAAAGTCCTTACTACATCCCTCAAACAAAAATACTCCCCCTTACAAAAATATCTCCTACATTAACTCTCCCCCTAAGAACATGACTACTCTCATACCCAAAACTACTCCCCATTTTTGTCACGAATGACAAAGGGCAAGTAACTCAAGCAGTCATCTCGTCGTCACCAGAAGAGCTAGCATCCTCATCCTCATCATCATCATCATCGTCGGAGTCACCATCATCGTCCTCGTCCTCAAATGCCTCTGGAAAAGGAGAGGGAGATGCCGTGAAGCCACCAAGGCGAGCCTGCCATCGTGCAATACGACCGACACTGGTGTTCACCTGATACAACTCATCACTAAGTCTGAGTGTGTCAAGGCGAGCATCCATGCGCTGAAGCTGCACCATGACCACCTCAAGGGTCACACCACCTGCAAAAGAAGAAGGAGCAGATGTGGATAGAGTGGAAGAAGCCGAAGGAGTCGTAATCTTGGTCCGTGGCCAATTCGGTCAAAGCTAGGCCTCGCTCCGTCGAATGGTCGCTGCGTCTATAACACACATGACGGAGAAGTATGAAGATTTAGGATAAGAGACAAATGCATGGTAGAGAATCCGCGTGATAGCTGAAGGGAAAATGAGCTTATCACCGATCGCCGTATCCTTAAAGACATCTATAAAGAAGAGTATGAAGTGAGAGGAAAAATCTATAGTGAGTCCCTCAAGAAGGGATAGCAAAAATCGAGACGAGGCTCTGTAATGGAGTTATAGTGAGACAAGGGATGGAGAACAAATGTCATCACCACATTAAGGAACCTCAGACATTTGCAAAGTTCGAGCAAGGGGTGTTTTGATAGTCACCCCAAGATGAAGGTGTCTCGCAGAAGAGAAACGAAAGTTCATCTCTGGACACAATCCTAAGACGATCATTGCCAGGGTAGTCACGATGCACTACCCTCGGTATGTGTAGGACCTCGGATATAAGATCCGGATTGACTACAATGCGTATACCCTGAACGCGAGTGAAGAAATAAGGTATAAAATAATCAAATTCGTGCATATTGGAGTAAAACTCATGTATGATCACGGAGGGACAAGTGACCAGGATGCCACAAAGTGACTCCCAACCCCTACTATAGATGACAATGGGAAAGTCAGTATCGAAAAAATCCGATAGGACGACTTAGTGTTTTGAATGAATGCTGCATCATGAAAAGTTCTCCGAGAAGCCCGTACAGGCCTTCTCATCACGGAATCGAACGTGAAAAGGAGTAGAATCAGCAAAGGGAGAAGAAGATGTTGCCCCAAAACGAAGAGGGTTCCGGGACGGAGTAGACTTACGCTTAGGTGCCATAGAGCAACTAACAGAGAGAGAGAGAGAAGGACAAACAGAAAAGTACCAACACAAATCAATATCAATAAGAAAGAGATAAAAAAATTGGTACATGTGCATGAAAAATGCATGAACATGTGACATGCAAAAGTAAAAACATTATAGGCTCAGCCCAATCCAATCCTACTAGCACACATGATTTCAACTTAGTAAACACACATCTATAATGCATGAAACATTGTTAAAATGCAAATGTGATACAATGCATAAACATTGAAGATCATTTAAACAAAACCCAACCCAAAAATTTGGCAAAAGCCTCATCAATAAAAAAAATTAAAAAAAAAACCAAAAATTTTTCAAAAACCCAAAAACCTAGATCTATATGAATGAAATGCATGAAAAAGATGGAAAACAAGATCTTACCAGAGAAAAGAAGATCAATCTAGGCCAAAAATCACTTAGGCAAGAGGTTTAGAGAGAGAGAACAGTGTTTGGGGAGGTGAGGGGTCAAAAAGTATTGAGAGAGATCGGAGAAAAATGAGAGAAAATCACGCTGAAGCTTTATATAGGAAATCATGATTCTCGATGGATTGAAAGGTGTCGAGATTTAAATCTCGCCAGACGGAGCTGTCGAGGAGCTATCGAGAGGTGTCCACAGCAAAGTGACCTCGATGGATTGAGAAGCTATCGTGAATCTATCGAGCATACAAAAACTTTCTCAATGGATCGAGAAGCTGTCAAGAAGCTATCGAGACAAATTCTCAAAAACTTCAATGGATCGAAAATGCAATAACAGCTATCGAAAAAGGAAGATCAAGAGACTCAATAGCTAGCCTAGCTGTCGAAAGGTATCGAGAAGCTATTGAGATTGCTCAAAAACAGTTTTTTAAAGAAAAGAAAAACACAGATATGAATGCAATCAACCATGCTACTCAACCAAAGATAAAAACAAAATTTTAAGCTCTCAAAAACATCTCTCAACAAAAAAAATCAAGCATATAGATCCAAAACACACACACTAAACAAGTCTAACCAATTTTATATTCAAAAACAAGTCCAAATAGTTTAGTGAGCATACATTAACACATGTATTCCTTGTGATGACCAAATCACATTGTACCTGTACATATATCAAGAGTAGCCAAGAATATTGCGTGTTGTGTGTTAAAAACATCGCAAGATTGCATAAGTGTCTACATGTTATAACGATTTGAGATATGAGAAAATCACTTTAACTCACACACAATCATAACTGCTTGATGGGGATTTCTTTTGAAAAGTTAATGGCTTCTTTGTTGTAGAGGTCTCTGTTTCGATGATGGAATATTTTCTTTGGAAAAGAAAAGTGCCGCCAGGATTGCTTGCTTTCAATCAGGCTGGACTGGATGGAGACCTTGAGAGGAGTCCAGCCACAAATTTCTCTTGCTTATCGGCATGTATGCTGGATGTAACACACTGACTGATTTGCTAAACCTGACTAATTCATTGATTTTATGGGAGCATTTTGGTAAAAACATATCTTCAAGATTCATTAATTTTATAAGCCCGGCAATCCATCACAAAACCAATCCTTCTTATAATACCTATCACTTTTCAAAGATATAACAGAAGAGTCAGGATTATTCATACAAAGATTCATTCAAAATTTTTAAAAAAAAAGCCTCAAAAATATCATTATAAGGTACGCATTTTACATTTCAGTCTGTTAGACAGAACACAAATCAAGCTTTACATGTATTTCACCACCGATTGAGCACGTAAAATGCACATAATTCAAACTAAGACATTGTACCCGTTTGGGTACAGCTGAAACGCAGTGCGTCTTCGTTTCAGTTTTTTTTTTTTACCAGCGCCATGAACAGTGCATTAAGGCAAAGCTACAGTATTTTCAGCCGTGAATAGTAACTTAGAAATTATTTTTTTATTGTTTTTAGCAATAAGTTTTCAGTTTTCAGCAAAATAAGCGGTATCCAAACGAATCCATTGTATGAAATAGGTTAATTACAACAATTCATGTACCAACTGGGTTGGTGGCACAGTAGTAAGGAACTTGGGCTAGCACGACTTCGATTGTGGGTTCAAGTCCTTACACTAGCAAATTGTTGGTGCTCCTTATACCCCTATATTGCTTTTATAATAAGAGTCTAGTTGGAAGCAGTTAAGAGGTTATTATGGTGGTTAAGAGGTTACTATAGTAATGACCATGTATGGAAGTCAGATTTTCGCCCCTACCTATTTTTTCAATTGCCAAAATAACTACCAATCATTTCAAATACATTCTATCCACCACTCATTACCATTCATTAACAGCCTAGCACCAAGACTAGTTTGTTCTAGAATGCTGGATGTAACACCCTTGGAACGGACTTTTACATCTATCATGATGATAAACAACACATTGGAATGAATTCGTTGTATCTTGTCGTTTTCCTTTTGGACCGTAGTGTAGGCTCTTTCTTTTAAAAAATTTAGCTCTCTAATGCACTAAAGTCAACACAATATAGGCACGCATCTGACTTTTATATAACCGTAGTGTAGGCTCTTTCTTTTGAAAAATTTAGCTCTCCAATGCACTAAATTCAACACAATATAGATATGCATCTGACTTTTATATTATATACACATTAAAATTGATTAATTATTTATATTTCTTCGCACACAATCACAATATCTACTCTATTCTTTTATCTTTGAAATACATAAACATTTCTATATTATATACACCCTCTTCGGAAAATTTTGTTACACACAAGTATTACGAGTTGTTTTGAACCAAATGTAAACGCAGAAAATATATGCAACAAACTTAGCCCATAATTAATTACCCTTATCTGCTCCAAGAAACAAAATAAATAAATAAATAAAAACAACAACAACAACACTAGATAAAATTGTTTGCAGGGGGTTCCAAAACAATAAATCCTTTCCACTCCCAGTGCATCATTCTCTCGTCGTTCGTGGGTATTGGACCGAAGCGTTCATGGAAGGTATATCACAGTCTATTTCAAAGTTATTAAGGAGGTCCGGGAAGGGAAGGTCAGACAAAAAAAAACAATATTACTCTTCAGTTCTTCTTGAGGGATTATGTCGTCGATTTTCACTCGCTGAGATCAAGAAAGCTACCAATTACTTCGCTGACGATTTAGTAATTGGTGAGGGGAGTTTTGGCAAAGTC
>JARYZH020000971.1:0-48899 GCA_030021035.2 Notholithocarpus densiflorus | reverse complement strand
AAATTTTTGATGCATGCATGATGCAGCTTTAATTTTCCCCAACACAAACACACGTGGATGGCCTTTGGTAATATAGGAGGGCATTCTTGCCATTTAATCTAAAAGAGGTTGTAAAAGGCCTCTATTGCCTTTATCAATTCATCCTTGTGGCTTTCCTATCCACATACTAGAAAGAGAAAGTCTCTCCAGAACCAGAGAGCAAACCCCATCATCCATAATCCAAAGCAGAATTTTCAGAACCTTAAAAAAAAAAAAAAATGGCTGAAAACCCAGTACGTTTTGGTATCATAGGATGCGCGGAGATAGCTAGGAAAGTGGCTAGAGCCATAGATTTAGCTCCCAATTCAATCCTCTACGCCATAGCCAGCCGTTCGATCGAAAAGGCTAAGAACTTTGCGGCCACAAATGGTTTACCCGAGAACGTGAAAATCTATGGGAGCTATGATCAGGTACTCGACGACCCATGTGTGGATGCAGTGTATATGCCACTACCCACTAGCCTTCACGTACACTGGGCAGTCTTGGCTGCCTGTAAAAAGAAGCATTTGCTTTTGGAAAAACCGACGGCTCTTGATGTGGCAGAGCTTGACCAGATATTGGAAGCATGCGAATCCAACGGTGTACAGTTCATGGATGGGAGCATGTGGCTGCATCATCCTAGGACTGCCAAAATGAAAGACTTGCTCTCTAATTACTCTGGACAACTTAACTTTGTGAGCTTTTGCTTTTCTCTCGACTGCTTTTCTTCTTTAGTACGGTATTTAGTGCTTAACTTGGTAGCACATGTACAGCTGAATTTATTAGGATCTTGAACTTTTTTTTGTGGCAAAAGTAACTTTTTCTCTAGCGTGTAAAGATGTGGAAGTTATCATATGCGTAATAAACACTACCATATATCAATAAGAATAGATTTTCAACAAAAAAAAAAAAAAAAAAAAATCAATAAGGATAAGCCCAGTGACACAACTTATTTTACAATTTTTTTTTCAATTCACCTAATTATACCTAGTGGCATATATATATATATATATATATATATATAGAAGATAAACGTGATGTATCTAGTGGCATATAAAAATGATTGTTCACCATTCACAAATGGTCATCAATAAGTTGTGAAATAAATTTTTTACATAGCAAAATTTTAATTATATATATATATATGTGTATGTATGTATGTATGTATTTAAATATTAAAAAAAAAAGCATTCAAATTTCATGCATGGGAGCGAAATGCAAGTAAATTTGTTTGAACAATTTTGTCTTCATTTTATTCTGATTCTAAAGAAAGGAGTAATTTGTGAATTGTGTCACTACAAATCCAGCTCCAAATTCCACTTCTGGTTGTTGGTGATGATAATGCTGTGTGTTTCGAATTGTTGTTGATGATGATATATAAATTGAAACTCACAGTTATATTTTCTTCTGGTTCTGCATATGCTCCTCTTTGAGTGTTAGATCCACAGCCAATCAACTTCATCAGCGACCCCAGAATTTCTAGAGAGCAACATAAGAGTGAAACCAGACTTGGACGCTCTTGGTGCGCTTGGAGACTCAGCCTGGTACTGCATCGAAGCCATCTTGTGGGCTAAGGACTACCAATTGCCAACTACAGTAACTGCTCTGCCTGATGTTACCAGGAACTTAGCTGGAGTCATCTTGTCATGCACAGCTTCCCTTCACTGGGATCAACCCGACACAACAGTTGCAACAATTCATTGCTCCTTCCTCTCCCACTCGTCCATGGACTTGGCCATTTGTGCTTCCAAAGGATCCTTGCATGTCAAGGATTTCATAATCCCATATCAAGAGCATTCTGCTTCTTTTGACTTCACATTGGGCTCTAAGTTTCTCGATCTCCATATTGGGTGGAGTGTGAAACCTGAGGAAGTTTGTGTCACTTCTCAGCTTCCTCAAGAGGCTTTGATGGTTCAAGAGCTAGCAAGACTAGTTGAGGGCATTAGAAAATCCAAGTTTCGCCCTGATAGTAAATGGCCTGGGATTAGTAGAAAGACGCAGTTAGTGATGGATGCAGTGAAGAAATCCATTGATCTTGGCTGCAAACCCGTTAATTTGTAAATTTTCTAGTGCTGAGTGAACATTTTCTACCCAATCATGTAGCAGGCATTAAGTATGAGACCATATACTATATAAAGTTAAAGCTTATATATATATATATATATATATATATATATATATATAATATGTTTTGTAGCTCTCAATGATGATAATGTTTCAGCTCTCAATGTTACACAATATTTTTGCTTGCAACACCCACAAAGCGATATTATCCATTTCACATTTGGGTAATGGCTCAACATCCAGTAATCAGCTAGTACTGAACAAATTGTTTCATAAGTGAAGCCAACTCCTGCAGGAAGATCTTTTTATTCCCAGTGCAGGTGCAGCTACTAACTTACTATGAATTAAGACTTTGAGACTCAAGCACGTACAAGTAGTGACCACAATGCGCAACAACTCCATGACACACAGCATCATAGAAGATGAAGTCATCTGGGTATCTGCTAAATCATAAATCATAGCCAGAATGAAGTAACACTAAATCATAAAAGGTCGTACCAGTTTGAGATTTTCACTTTTAAAGAACGCTATACTTAGTACGTAAAGTTCACTTTTATCCCAGCTCTATAAATCATAGACGAGTAGCACTAAATCATTGAATTAAAAAAAAAATCGGGGAACAGTGCTAGGATTAAAATTACAGAAACCACGTAGTGTGAATTGATCACGTATTGGATATGCTCATTACAAATCTCAGCCTCGATATACCTTAGCTCTAAAGATTTTTGCTGCTATCATCTCATAAGTTGTCCCAGTATCAAAAGGAATATAGCTGGTAAAACGGTGGGCACTGGCAGTTGAATTGTGCAGCGTTTGTTAACTCTATTAGAGCCACAGTACTAGAAAAGCTTTCTTTATATCCGGTGCTAAACATAAGTAGTAGCCAAACAGTCTGATAATGATTCCCGCCATTTTCTCTATCAACTAACATAACCGTAACATGCATAACAGTCCACTTCCGCTTTAAGTCTCACAAACACAAAAAGACCTCTAAATTCAACCCTCAAATCTCTGACTAAAGCAGGAAAACTAGACGAGACCCTTCGTGTAATCGAATCTCACCGTCCAAATCTGGCGTCTGAGCCAGAACTTGAGGCCTACTCTCTTTCCTCCCTCCTGTATCTCTAGAAATCCCTTAGAACCTGGCCAAAGGCTCTACTTGCCCACCTTCTCCTCTCGAGGAAGTAAAGGCAATTATGATCTTCTCAAGGCCCTCCATCAAGTTCATCACGCTTTTCTCTCAGTTTGTGGCCCTGAGTAGTAGGGCCCTTAGCATGTTCGAGGATGGACTTGAACATGAACTGTACGAATCCGTCTGGGTGGCAGTAAGCTGTGGGTTTCAAAAATGGGTATTCGAAGGCTTTGCCCATATATTGTGGCATGTTGTCAGCTAGTTCAACCAGGTAATTTGCATTTTCGATGGCCTTGAAGGCTTGTGCAGATTTATGTGAACTGCGGGTTGGTAAGCGGTCCATGCCCAGATCATGAAGTGTAATGAAGAACCAGATCAAGTAGTGAATAATGCTCTTTTGAGGTTGTATTCTGAATTGTGGAGTGTTTTGATGAGGTACTAAGGGTGTTCGAAGAAATGCCTCAACAGAATATTGTTTCTTGGAACTCTTTGATTACGGAGTTTTGTTCACCGAACAAGTGTTTGAGATCACTGGACACTTTAGGAGGATGCAAGGAGAGGATTGGATTCCAGTTGGGTTACTCTTACAACAGTCTTACCGATTTGTTTCCCAACTGACTGCCTTAATAGTGGGAAAAGAGATACATGCCCAGATTGGCTGAAGTCCACTAGAAAACCTGATGTCCAGTACTAAACTCACTTGTGGACATGTATGCAAAATGTGGAACAACAAGATTACTCAGGAGAGTGTTTGATGGAATGCAGAAGTAAAAGGTGACTTCATGGAATACTATGCTGACAGGGTATGCTGTCAATGGGTGTCTACAAAAGGCAATGGAGATTTTTAATGAGCTGGTTGAGTCTGGTATTAGACCAGATGCAGTAACGTTATTATTGCCTTACTGTCGGGTTAGCTAGTCATGCAGGGCTTACTGAGTGAGGGACAAAAGATTGTTCAATAAAATGAAGAATTATGGGTTGTCATAAGTGTAGAGCATTATGCTTGTTTGGTAGATATGTTAGGTAGAGCTGGGAGAATCAAGGGAGGCACTAGAGGTAGTGAAATTCATGCCTATGAAGCCAATTGGCAGCGTATGGGGATCATTACTCAATTCATGCGGCTCCATGGCAATGTTTCTCTAGGTAGAGGCTATTGCAGAGCAGTTGTTTGAGCTTGAACCTAAAAATCCTGGAAATTATGTACTGCTCTCAAACATTTATGCGAATGCAGGAGTAATGAGATAATGTCAAGATAGTTAGAGAGACATGATGGAAAGAAGGAATAGCGAAGAGGCAGGGTGCAGTTGGGTACAAATAAAGAATAAATTCACACTTTCGTGGCAGGTGGAGGTTTTTGAATTTATTAATTCTGCTGAGTATAAGAAAGTTTGGAATCAACTGATGGATGCCATGGAAGAAATTGGATATGTCCCTAATGCACAATTGTTGTACTTCATGATGTAAAACGAAGAAACAAAATCAATTTGGCTTTGTGGGCATAGTGAACGACTAGCAACTGTATTTTCACTAATTCACAGTTCTACCGGAGCGCCAATTAAGTACAAAGAACCTTCGTGTTTTGTGTGGATTGTCACACCTGGATGAAGATTGTTTCAGGAAGTGTCACTGGGAGGGTGATTGTTTTAAGAGATACAAACCGTTTCCACCATTTCAGGGGGAGGAGCCTGCTCTTGTAAAGCTACTGGTAGACATACCATAGTAAAGCATAATTATTTGCATTTTTATATTTAAATTCCTAATTCATCCTGTTCTACAACCCACAAAACCAATACCATCTCTGTGCTAGAAACTAAATTTTCAAGCATAAAATAGCGTCGAATTGCTCTAATACAATCATCATCATCATCCCATGATCATCTGAGTAAATTATCAAAAAAAAAATACTGCATGAACCCATTATAACAAAGAATGATATACCTTAGGTTTGTCCTAAACAAATAAATATATATATTTATATATATATTTGATGGTAAATCACACACACACCCAATGTGTCTTCAAACCACGTACTCATTTCATCCCTTTCTTTATTAAGGGAGGAAGAAGTGCCACTTCAGCTAGAGCTCATTGGCAGTTTGTCCTAAATTGATATACAATGTAAAATAGAAAAACATAATACTGAATATAAATGGGGATTACATAATTATGGTCATATTAGTTACACTGACAGAGAGTAGATTGCTCTGAATAGAGTAGTTTCCCTAGAAGAGCAGAATATTATGTGAACTTTGGGTTCACTACAAAGGACAACTACTCTACATTCAAGTACAATGGGCTTAATCAGTCTCAATTCAACATGCTTATAATTATATAACTAATGTAATTGAAACTGTAACAGTTAACTTTGTGACCATTTATACCTCTAAATTTATATACAATAGGAGCAAGAGAATGTACAATGTGCAACTCATTTGGGATTACACAAGAGACTACACTGTATTGATCTAAAAATATAGGTGGACACTAATAGAATGGATCCATTGCTTATTAATTTTCAAGTTTTACATATATGAAAGTTTTCAAAAGATTTTGGGTAAAATGCAAAACTGACCCTACAAGTTCTTGATTTCATTTCCGAGTCCTTTAATTTTACTTTTTGTTCATTTTAGTCCTCTATTTCAAATTTATTCAATTAAGGCTTTTCCATCAACTTTTGTTATATGTTGGCTAGTTAATTTTCAATTTTATAAATTTTTCTTCAAATTTTTTAAATTAAAAAATTCAATTAATGATTGAAAAATATTTCGAGGTTTTTTTTTCAAAAATTTTTAACAAAGTTGAAATGCCTTAATTGAATAAATTTGAAAGCTTAGAGGTGAAATGAAACAACGAAAGTTAGAGATTCGGTTTGCATTTTAGCCAAAATTTTATTTCACGCATTCTCATTGTAAACCATGCACCCACTCCATCCCACCCTACAATAGTAATATGAAAATATGTTAGGTAGAGAAGGAATAAACAAATAGTTTAGCTAAATTTACCGCCACTATATTTCCCCGTCAAACCATTAGAATCATAAAATTTTCTATTGAACAAATGAGTTTACAAAACAAGAAACCAATACATACATACAGTGTTAAGCTGAAAAAGTACATCATAACGTAAAAGTTTGTTGGAAACTAGTACCTTTACTAAGAAAATTCTCAATGAAGTCTATCTGTAGCGGAGATTATATTTCTTGTAATTGAAGTGGTCATGATTGAATTTTCTCCAACTTCCTCTGGAAGTATATAGTCAGGAGTCCCTCAAAATTGTTTACATCTTCTGGTAAGTCCAGAAGTCAATCCATGTAGACCAGTTTTCATCACTATCCATGTCCCATGACAATTCCTTGTGTCATCAAGCCATTAATCTTCTCAATTAATGTTAGAAGCATCTGATGGTTCAGCACTTCAAAAGTCTGCATGATTTACAAGCCCTAAATTAAATCTGAATCTATAAATGCATTCTCTTACCTAAATACTATTTTATTCTTCATTTAAAATACCTGTATGTGCATATGGCATGTAGAATCTGGATTGGAAACAAGAAGCACAAAAAAGCGACCTGGTCAATTTATTAAATCCATGATCTTCGTTCAATATTCTCATTTGTTGCAAGCCAAATGTATAACTTCTATTATAGATAGTATAAGACCCTGCAAAAAAATTAATTTATGGTAAAATAGGTTTCCAAATTAAAAGAATGAAAAGGAGAGTAAAGTAGTAGAGATACCGATATATAGCCTATGGGCCTGACTTTGTATGTTTTGCTTTATTAACTTCGTGAACATATAGGTGATCAAAATTGATATACAGTACACAAAGAAAGCTTTAATTACTCGCGATTCAAGCAGCATGGCATTGTGCAAAGCAAACAGATTATCTAAAACAATAAACATGCTTGCTTGCTTTGATTCAAAAGATTCCTAAAGAAAGCAGAGATAAAGATATTTAGTCAAAAAAATGAACACTAATCCAAGCAATCACTTTATGAAAAAAAATTAGTAAGGCTCGGAAGAAAATGCTAACCTGAGCTGCTAAAATAGACTTTGAATTTTCCATCAGGTGGTCATGAACTCTTTGAAGCTGTTCTTGCTGCCGAAGAAGCTCTTCCTGTTTTTGGCTATATTCAAACCAACTATTTTAGAGTACTCCTGTAATTCATTAGTATTAGAAAATTATTTATTGATATTCTTGGTTTTAATTTACTTTATCATTTAGTTTCCTATTTTATACTCTCTTCTAATTAACAGGTGAAATTTAGTTAAGGGTGAAGACCCTCCAAGTGCCATAGTTGCTCATCCAAAAGTTGTTGCTGCTTATCTAAAGAATAACTGCCCATATTCCAATAATATCTACTTTGCTTTGTAGATTTTCCATCTTTATAGACATTGCATCTCCACTTCAGTTATCCCTTCTCTATTTCAATAGCTTCATTTCTTAAATTATCTATTTCTTGGCCCAAAATATTGTAAGAATCTTTAAGCATTGTCATCCCATCCACCAAATTTCTCCTCATTTCCCTTGTCCTTCTTGCAGCTCAGTTGAAGCTACCAAGCTCCTTGATTGCTCATATAAAACTTCTGAATGCTTGAGGAATGGCATCATATGATCTCCACCCATTCTTTTGTTATTAGAGCTACTGTTGAATTCAGTATCAATGGAATTTAAAGTCATAGATTTCATTTGAGTTCTGCAATAAATTCTGTTTTTCCTTCTATAATTTCTAATTTGTCTTCAGCCAGTTGGGCTGAAATTTTAATTCATTTACTAATCTCTCTGTTTGTTGCTTGAATCACATTAGTCTGTCCATGGCGGAAAAAAAACTCTGTTTAGGTTCTCTTAGACAAGGAAGAAGCAATTCAAAATATGTGAAGAAATATGCTAACTGATGGCAGATGGAGTTAGTTTCAAGATAAAATACAAAGATAAACCTGGTACTCATCTTCACTCAAGCCCTTTAAGCATTTAGCAATGGCAAATTTCTGGTCACAAGAAGGAAAAGGTTGCCTCCCAAGTCTTTTGAAGCAATCACTAAGATGCCAAGCAAATCTAGACCTTCTCATCCACAGCAATAATCTCTGAGCATCCAGAAAAGAGATTCCAGTAAATATTTACCGCCAACAAGAGTTTGTACCAACCAATTTGTTTTTACTTGCTTTCCAATAGCCTGGTTCCTTCTGATCGTGGAAACCTTCCATGGAGAATTCAGCAAGGTAGAATTATCCCTTTGTACCAGAAGAAGAGAACCAACTCCGCCTGACTTGCACTTCAATGAATATGAGGCTAAAATTAACAGCAGCAGAAGAAAGAAGATGGCGATGACGACCCATTTGGAAGGCTTTACACTGGATGTTTAAATACTGTTTAGGCAGTTCACAATTATGAAATATACGATACACAGCTCAAATTATATAAATATAGGATTCCGCTAAATAAGCTCATCCACACACATATATGGATATGTCCCCTCACTCCCTCAGTATATAAGATTAGCAGGAGACAGACCAACAAGACTTGGAGGGCAAGGAAAACAGTATAAATCGAAAGGACAATTTGAAGACAAAGTAGGAGTAAAAAATTATATGTAGAAGGCAACAAACGGAACTAAAATGATTAAAAATGTAATTCTCTATTAAGTACTATCTTCCTTCTCTAATTTTTTTTTTTTTTTTTAATTGAAAGCTTGTCCTCATCAAAATACCTAATGATGACAGGAATGCTTAGGCATGCAATTCAAAAGAATAATTCAAAGGCTGCAGAGAAACCAAATACAAACCGAGGAGAAATTATATAATCTACCTATGGTTTGGTTAATTTAAATTCGTAACCTACGTATTAAAAAGTTTTAGGAGAAATTAATTAGTACCTTATCAAAAGAATGAGTCACATGTTCATGTCCAGGAATCCAACCTCTCCCAAAAAAAAAAAACTCCTCCAAGAGCTCCAACATCCTATCGTGTGAGGCGTTCTAGCCATTCTACCAAATCAAGCAGAGAGAGAATATGCAAATTCTGCTAATACTTGAAACGACACTGAACCCGGCGAAGAAAATGTAGGATTTCTAATTTGTAGCAAGAAAAAATCAAGAAAAGTCCCTGGAATTAATAACCATTTTTACTGTACCAGACTGCCAGTTAAGAGTTCCAATTTATTATTTGCGATTCATTCTGATCTTCTAAGCCAGTTTCCAACTACTATAAAGTAAAAATAACCAAACGAAAATCAACAGACTTATTGTTCCTAGTTAATCTTTACACTTGTTTAACCAAAAAAAAAAAAAAAAAGAAAGAAAAGAAGAAGTCACCAAAACCCAAAACTTTATTTTTTAAATTGAATTGTATATATTCATCACGTTGCACACTCGCCTTCAAAAATAAATAAATAAAACGAAAAAAAGAAGAAGACAACATGTGACATTTTATTTTGTAAAACGAGTGTACTAACTATCAGATACTCTTTGATATATATATATATATATATAACTCTTCAAGTTTTGTAAACAATACAAATTTCTAAAAAGTGAAACAAATATGAACATCGTGGATCGTTGTTGATAACTAACACTGTTTGATTTCAATAAGAATATCATCGAAAAGGATGAGAGAGAGATAGAAACCTTGGTTGGGACTTGGGATTGTTGTTGTAATGTAATAATTAATGTTTGGCGGAATTTTGAAGTCCTCGTGTTAAATTTAACTTAAGCGAATCATTTGAGACAAAACAGAAGAGAAATATATATACATACGCCGACATATATAACTCTTCCAACCAAACCAGTATCTCATGGAACGGTGCGTTTAAGAGACTTGAAACAGTTTCGTTGTTCCACCCTCGGGTCCATTTCGTTGATTTCGTCAGTAAGAAACATACCAAGCAGGATTGGCCTTAATCAACCCGACAACTGAAGAACTGCACCCCATCACACCTGTCGTCTTCATCTTCTTCTTCTTCGTGCGTTTCCTCTGCAGTTCTTTCTTATTCTTAGAGTTGTTCGCCCAGTTCAACTCTATTGCTTGGATTTTGTGTAATCTATTATTATATATATATATATATTTATATATATATATATATATATTTATATATATATATGAGTTAGGTTCGGAGGATTCTGGCGTAGTGTAGTATAAGCCGATGTTAGCATTTCGATAACACATTATTAAATTAATATTTTAAATTTTAAGCGTTGAATTATATGTTACATATATTCTTACTTGTGTATGCCGATTTTAAGCCTCGATCGGATGTTATTCTGAACGGTCAATATTCATGGTATCGTTATTTTAAGCATAAAATTTGAATTTTAACAATTGATTGATGACATGGATATTAATTTTGATCACCTTGAAATTTTGCAGCATATAGAATATACAAAGATAATTAACCAATCTAACGGTGGATTTGTGATATTAGCGTCCGATTAAAAAATATTGAGTAGTGTAGCATTCTTGGGGATTTATCACCAGGGTGTAAGCTTGCCTTGGGTATACTTTATTATAATTATTTATTTTTAATTCCTTTTAAAATTTTAGGCTGGGGTGACACATCGATTTTGCAAGCCTAGGGACGAGAACCAAGATTCGAGCTTACGAGTGAAGTATAAACCAAAAAAGTTTGAGGATTTTTAAATTCTATCACCTTAATTAACATTACAATCTAATATTTGTTAGCGCCAATTAAAAAAATCATGTTGCAATAAGCTGGCCCTACCAATTTCATCGGTGGTGATTTTTTGAAATTTTGTTTGAGGATTTTCAAAATTTAGGACATCAACGCTAGATATTTCCTGAATTGTAAATTTACGATAATTTATCCTTATTATAAAATTAAAGTGGTCTTAATTTTCACTCCCATTTTAATAATTAATTGACAAATCAAACAATTAATTTTAATAATTTCCAAATGATAGTTCTCTCTAAACCTTTAGACTCCAATCAACAGTCACAAATCATTATTAACATGTATGGTACTGTATTCAATATTCTAGCACATTCTACATCATGCTTCCATGCCCCACAAGACAATAAAATAATGTTAATAATATATAGGTTCCAAATCACACTATCACAACCCACAACTCGCATAACCAAAACACATGTGTCTGGAGATTAACCAAACAAACAGTGAAACAAAGAAAATATATTCACAATCACATTCCCAAAGTCTTAACTAAAGTCACCACACCCAGAACATGAGAGAGATAAGAAGAGATCCATGAGTCCATACCTTAGCAAATCAACTTGTGTGAGTGTAAACAGTGGACTAGATTAGATAGGTGAAGATGCGCAAGCCAAAGGGTAGATGAACAAACCATGCAGCTGGTTAGGATTGGTGTGGAAGCATTTAAGAATGAGAGCTACAGAGTGAGACAGAGGAGAAAAGTTTTAATGGGTAAAATTGGGGATTTGTGATTTCTGTTCTGTTATTATTTCAAATTTGTGATTATATTGTGTATACTTTTGGTTTAGATAGGAATTTTGTTTAATCTTAAGGTGATTTGTATTGTGGGTTTGTTTAGACTGGATTTATGTTCCTTTTTTCTTTTTAATTTTGGTTTATCTAGGAGTTATTCTTATTATTCTTGGGACAATTGGGTTTGTTTTGATCAGAGGTTTTTGTTATTCATGGGGCAATCGGGCAAAGTAGATAGTTTTATTTTGGGTCTATTTGGTCAATTTGAAAATATTTTTGGAGGAGGGGCCAAAAGTAATATTTTGGGGTACATTTTAAATTTTAGCGAGAATACATGCCTACTAAGCATAACTTTTGAAAAATCTTTGGGGGGGAGTGCGCATAGCCCCAACATTTGGTCCGTCTAAATGTAGTACTCCTTTAAAATTTACACTCATTATAATTTATTTATTTATTTTAATTTATTTAATTAGCCCACAATATTAGAGACTCACATTGAGATTAAAATTTGGATTAAAAAGTAATTTCTTTAATTAGATTGCAATATTAAAGGAGACTCACAATTCAAGAAAAAATATAAATAAATAAAAGAGACGTTACAATTCAAAAACAGAAAATACATCTACATCCTTTTCCTTTTTCTTTTTATTTTGCCATAGTGGGTGTTTGTTAGGTACCAAACCAATACATCTACATCCTTTTCCTTTGTCTTTTTATTTTATCTTAGTGGGCGTTTGTTGGAAATTTCAGGGTTGTGTTTTATGACCATGGTACGTCCTTTTCTTTTTCTTTATTGTTTTTACAAGGCATAAGGTTTAAATTAGAACAATCTTATTCTCACTACAACAAAATGCGTTTTTTTTTTTTTAATGGTGAAACTTGAAGATATTCATTCAAATTGAAATTGGATTACAACAGGTGAGCAGCACAGATAGAACATTACATAAATCATTTAACATGAATTGCTGAACAAAAGAAGGGTTGATGCCCTTCCAAACTCTAGAGTGACCAAGATTCACAGCTTTTTTGGCCAATTCATGAGCGACTCTGTTGCCATCCTTTTCAGATGTTGGAATGTGCACCCAGAAAAAGGTGAGCTTTGCCAACCCTGATGTCCTCAGGATGTGGCATATTTCTCCTCCTTTGTCTCCCTGAGTTCAAGGCCTGGATAATAGACAGAGCATTGACTCAAGAAAGATGTACAAAAAGAGAGGATGTTCATTTCAAGAAACAAGCTATCACCCTAGACAAATAAATCTCTGGCCTCAACGAAAGGTTTGAGTTTGATAAGTACCCTATAGTGTAGCCATCTGATATTTGCATTTTATAAATCTTATTATTACCATCATGTTTATTTTAACTCAGTAACCTGAAAGTAGTATTAGTGGTAAAGCTGTGGGCCTCAGTTGAAGTAGAATGGTGAAATATCAAGCTAGCGTCTTAAGTCAGTTGAAATTATAAATCACTAAATGTCCTTTGATCACAGTATTGATGAAACTGGATTTTGTCACGGCGTATAACATGTAGCCAAAAGTCTGACAATGAAGAATTTCGTCGCCAAAGGGTCCGACTAATTTATAAATAATAAAAAAACTTTGGCGGCTTCATTAATTTCACCGCCTACACCAATTTTTTTCTTTATAAAAATCTTGCCATATTAGGCGACGAATCATTTCATCACCGAAAGTTATTATTCCATCATATCCAAACTATTAGTGGTGAAAAATTTTGTCATAAAGATTTATTATTTTTAGTCTAATTTTCTATTTTCATTTATTTTCTTTGATATTAACCTGTCATTAGAATTATTAAGACCTCACATTTTAACAACAAATTTATAAACAAACAATCCATACAACCCAAAAGTAAATAAAACAAGTATTAGATTCAATCCATCAAACAATTAGTTTGCAATACATACAATAACACAGATGTCTTATAACAATACAAAGACATTAATGTAATATAATTAGGGCTATAGGAAGATGTCTTTAAATGTCTTCAAGTAATTACCAAAAGAAAATGCCCTTAAAGCCACCAATAAGATATTTGCACAAATATAAAAACAAAACTATGTTAAAAAATCGTAAAGCAAAAACATTAACTATGTTATAAGAAATATTTCTAACAATGCATTAAAACTAGTCACACCAATGAATTAAAGTCACAACTCACAAACAATAATTTGTAGAAAGCAAAGATACATTTTCAAGTGTAATGTAATACAAATATTTTCTAGCAATACATTAAAAGTAGTCATACCATATAATGCACAATTGCTAAAATAAAATATTAACCAATAAGTCTTTAGCTCGAGAGACGAACTACCCCCCATAGTTAATAGTGTCATCATAATCCCTTACTCTTCAAAAGTTTAAGATATTATTTTACAACTCTTCTTGCTTTGCTTTTGCCTCCTTGAGCTCAACTATTTGACTCTCTAGATGCTGGATATATTGGACTAGGGAACTAGATAAGGCGTGGTCGTAAGAGATTAGGAGGAAGGTCTCATGCCAAGTCATTTACAATGCTAGATTTCTTCTTAAAACTATGTTAGATATCTCCTTTTCAGGTCGGGGAATTGCATTAGAATCTTGACAATGCTCCTCTTGTACTTTCAAAATAAAATTTCTATCATTTCAAAGAAAAGAAACAAACAATCACAATATTAATACATATATGAATTTGCTAATGTAGTACTTTAAGGGCACCGCGATAATAACTATTTTGGAAAAAAATTTCTCGAAATTGAAAAAGTATTGTGGTTTTTCAATTTTTCGAAGAAAATGTTTCTAAAAATAGATGGTTTAATGTGTGCCCTTAGGCACACATTAACGGTTTCCCTATAATATAGGTTTACAAACATTATAGGATGGGTGATATACAGCCATGTCTCTTCATCTTGGGATGTATCCACATATTTGTTTTTGGATTAGTGAACATCACAAAGATTTTTCGCCAATTCAGGACATTGATCTCCATAATTATTTGTCTACAAGAATACAGAATATAGATATGATTCTAGTATTGCAATCCTGTAGAAAAATTACTCAGTGACCACACATAACTTCAACACAAGCTGGATTCTTTTACCTTATGAATCTCTTTAATGCACTTATACCCAATTTGTGTCTAACACTACAAAAACAGCTTAAATAAAGTAGGTTATATGTGCAATAGCCTTACTTGAAAAACTATGATTTTCAATTTGGTGCTAGTCTACTAGAGATTATGTTTGGCCTTGAACCCTTAATGCTGTGATCGGTAAAATCTTGGTAAAATCTCTTTCCTCTTGTGTTTTTGAACTTACAAATTTAATAGGTGGAGACTAGAATTATCTCTATGAATACCCTAAGGGTTTCTACCTCTACCTTTTTGAAAGTCATGCTTAATAAGCTGTATATAGGCTGCTTTATTAGGGCTAAAAACTCATTTCTAACCAAACTTTTAAAATAAAGTTCTCTAGCAAAATTGAATTTAAATTCTCAATTATTCGCACTACAAAAAAAGATAGCTATAACCGCATTTGAAAAAATGCAGCTATAAACCAAAAGCAGCTATAGGCTATAGGTTGCGTTTCTGCTTCTGACCTATCTGTGTGGCTAGCCCTGCGGGACCCTGAGGCTGCGTTTTTTAGAAACGCCCAGCCCCAGTAGTGCATGGCTGGCGTTTTAGACACCTATAGCCGCATTTTACACACACCCGTAGATGAGGGACCTATAGTTGCATTTTGTGAAAATGCGACTACGTTTCCAGTTTAGGTACAACGTTTTTAAAAAGCGCGGCTCTAGGTCTCGCATTGGGTTTTCTTAGCCGTGTTTTCAAAAAACGACTATAGGTCATTATTTTTTTCTTCGTAAACTAAAGACTTGTAGTTTCTGCCAACACTGGATGCAGCCAATTGGAACCAACGAAACAAATTGCCTACACTAAACAATTCCCGACCAATTTACCGACAAACAAAACAAGTTCATTGCTAACCAAACAATATCATCATGATTTCATATCGACAAAAAAAAAAAAAAAAAAAAAGGTTCCAAATTAAGTACCATGCAAACTTTCCTAATTTTCCCTCCCGACTTCAAGCTCGTCTTTTTGAGTTGCAAAACTATGACTTAGTTACTACTCAGTGGTTTACTTTGTCTGTAAAACTACAAATAGACATGAGGATTACCGGATTATATGGCCGAGTTGAAAAGAAATTGGATATATAAATTCATTTATAATGGTTGGTTCCTAATCATATGGTTCCCTAAAGGAATGAAAACATAGTCTAGTATAAATTTACAATATCATCATTAGAAAAATATATTAATTCCATATGAACACTGTTAATATGATGTGGGAACCCTTCTTTTGAGATGTGTCTCCCGGCTCCAACAAGATTATTAAAGATCTCTTTGAAGGGGAATGAGCCTTGCGATGGCCAACTGCCAGTGAAAAAGAAAATATGTCCCGGAGTTTTAGGATTACGGGAATGAGGTCACAAGATGAGGATGCAATATATATATATATATATATATATATATATATCACTATCTTCCACCATGACTTCAATATTGGTTTTAGACCAAATTTGATACGGGAGCGTGACAAATGGAATGGAGAGAAAAAACCAAGGCCTTAACAACCCGGATGAGAAACATGAAAAGGAAATGATATTTGCATAGAAAATTATATGGCAATGGAAGCGATTGCAATCATATACCGCATGGATTATAATGGGTGATCTAAACAAAACAAAAGAGGAATTAAAACCAAAAAAAACCATACTAAAGTACAAATAGATTTAACATCAAATTGCTTCCGGAATCTTGTATGATCACACAGCTTGTTTTCTTGAAAACTAGACACGACCAACTAAATCAAAGAGTACTTAAAGATGCCCCGCTAGTCCTTCTACTGCTTTGGCAAGTGTTCATTAATGCTAATTTAGGGCGAGTTACTCCAACGAAGCAAACATTACTTGACTCTAACACATGAAGGAGGCTTGGGGGTTACTTTAAGGAACCAATCTATTTATATTTAATGTGGTTCATTTGGGAGGTGGAGCTCCAATTAGATAGACTAAAGCAAATGTTTTACGAGATGATAAAGTTATTGTTAAATGGACTTGATTCTTCCTTTTTAATCACAAAGAATTCTAAATACAAAACTTTATAATCCCCTCTTTTTAATTATTTCTCACTTCTTAAAGCTCTTTTTATCAATTTGATTACTAAACCAATGTAACAACTTTAAAAACACATTATAGCTGTATTTTACTAAATTCTAATAGCATTTTTAGTAAGACTAGGTGTGGTGCGGGTTTGTGTTCGGGTTGGTTATTAGGTAAATACATAAATATGAACACAGTACACAAATCAACCGATGCGGGTTACAGGAGAAATTGCAACCAAGCCAAACTATTGCACTCACCGGAAGCCAAGCGATTAGACTGACTTGATTTGTCCAACATTTGTATGATAGCTAGCATATAGAATTTATTGGAAAACACATTGCGTCATAAATTCTATCTAAAACTCCCAACAATTGAAGACTTAAAGGCTGCCGGCTTTCTTTGAGAATGCATTGTCATTGTTGCGGGGGAACACCATACCTTCACAAAATCGGGAACCCGACAAGTCTCCTTGTTGAACACAAGCAATTTCTACTCAGTTTCTACTTTAATAAACACGGACAAATATAGAATAGCTCCATCGGGAAGAATAGCGTTAAAAACACATAGAAACACAAAATGAGAAAAGGGAGGACTTAATAGGATGAGGTAGAGACATCAAGTTAATTTTGTCAATTTAATATATCCCTCACCCATCAATCGATCCTTTTGTTTTAACCTCTTACGGATTTTAGTTTTCTAAAGTAGATTCCATTGACTCTTAGAGGATTATAGGATTATATTCTACCAAAATCATTTAGTGCTAAATATATGCAAATCACACAATTATAAGATTCTCGACCAACAAAGCAAGCTACAATTGAAAACACGAAACCAAAGTCTTTCTCTCGAGAACCACCAAAAACTTGACCTTTGTGTAATGTCCTTATCTGACGCAAGCAAACCATCCCAGAAATTCAACTCGTCTCTATCATCATAATCTTCTCATTCTTCTATAGTTAGTGTCGTAATATTCTTACCACAATCAACTTTCAAATCGAGGATGAAAAAAAAAATATATAAAATATATATATATTAATATATATATATAACATGACTATGTATGAGAATTAAACAACGTGAACTAAGTTCAAGACTTAGAACCTATTAGGTACCACAGGTTTGATTGAAATTATGAAGAAACACCTAGTAACTTCAATTCTAATACTTTCTAAAGTGTAAATAGATAGCCAATATAAATAACAACCTTATGCATTAGTCTCCAACAATAGACTATTAACCCCATCCTGAAGTAAATCCAACACTAAAGGCGATTCGACAACTTACCAAAATATTCTCATTTGGTTCATCAGCAACATAACTATGTGTGTTTGTACGTTTACTTCCTATAAAGAATATAAAAATATCTCTCCAATTAAATTAGCTAAAGCATGGTACAACAACAAAATCATGGGAAGCACATACTCTTAATACTCTCAGTGAAAGTGAAAAAAATGCAGCTAAATAAAAAAACTCATCCGACGAGGAAAGCAGAAATTTTCCATTCTAGTAAATCCACCTTGGTGACCAAGGAAAATAATGTTCAAAAATTTTGGCTAGAGTCCCTTTGTTAAATGCCCTACACTCCCTTCCAAAGAGAAAGAAACGGGAAAAAAAAAAAAAAAGATGGTAGGGTTTGTCTATGATTGATGGAACCACACAGTGAAACATACATGCGATATCGAATCCCGGTCCTTGCTATGTCCAGCGGCTACGTCTTGGTAGCTGATCAATATAACTAATTAGCACCCAAAATTTTTATTTAAACCAAGAGAGAGAGAGAGAGAGAGAGAGTATATATTCAAGTAAAAATAGAATTAGCATGAAATTAGGCAAAACGAGGCAAAAAATCAACCAAATTAAGTGGAAATTTTAGAGAGTGACGGATATTTACGCAATCTTGTGTTAGCCAAATGAAAGCAGACAGATCATCACTATTTGTTATCATATGTTAACAGTATACTCTATTTAAAGTTAAATGTTCATATAAGATCAATACATAAACCTAAAAGACGGAAAATAGGCAAACAATCAAATGTGGAAACCCCTGAGAAACAAATACAAACACGAGATCTTAAGAAAAAATAAATAAATTTTGATGAAATGGAGAAATAAAAGAAAGAAGAAGAGATATCCCCACTCTTTATTATACGTTTCTCTATTCCTCTTTCAATCTCTTCTAACCTAAAAAATTAGAAACCAGTAAAAGTTTTGAAGAAAAGAAGCGAAGACACCCAAGAAATACCCACAATACCATAAACCTAAAAGACCCAAATTATCAAACAATCAAAAAGTTACTGGAACCCACAAGAAACAAATACAGAACCACAGATCTTAAGGAAAATTTTTTTTTTTTTGAGCGGAGAAATAAAAGAAGAAGAAAGAGATACTTATTGCAAAAGGATGAGTCGGTCTTTCTTCCCTCACTATCTCAACAGAAATTTGATTTGGCGTAATGATACATTCCCAGGAAGAGAGAAAGAGAGAGAGAGAGAGAGAGAGAAGATCCTAAAATAAAAAATAAAAAAGAGAGAAGAGACATGGAGAGAGAGAAGCTTACCGATTGATGAGGGAGGCTAAGAGGCATGAGGTTTGTGGGTATTGGGTTGAGAGCACGGCGGAGAGGTTGAAGCAAAACTTGCGAGATTAGGAATCGGGAGCGGTTGAGTGAGGGCGATGAAGAGAGTGTTTTAGGTGGGTTTTCAATTGGAGTCTCGATTTAGGCACTTGCCAAATCAGGCTGCGTTGATTCGCAGCGCGAAGCAACATGTCGGAGCTGCATTTAACCAAGCGCTGACTCTAAATGAGTTTGAAGGCTGCGTTTGTGCTTTCTTGACTCAGACACTTTAAGTGCGTTACTAAGCGCAGCTGCAGATATATTGAAAAAAAAAACAAAATTAATTGGATGGGTCTAAAGGCTGCGTTTTAAGCAGCGGCTTGCCAATCTATCCCGACTAAGCACATTCTGATATGCCCAAAAGCCTTGGTATACATCCAGGTGGTGAATTTGCGTTTTATATAAGCCTTATTCGAAGCAGAGTACCACGAGCTGCGTTTTAAAAAATACTGCTCAAAATGCAGCTCAACGTGCGTTTTGTAGTGTCGGAAGTATCAAAGGCTAGTATCAAACTTACTTGAGGCTGAGTTGTCAAGATACAGTTGAGCTTGCAATCGAGGCAATAGATTCTTGAAATGTCTTTGTGTATTCAACTCAATGTTCAATTACAACTTCAAAAATACAAAAGACTAACAACACAAACACATTTAACATGTATTGGATACGGGTTATCAACATATAATAATTTCGTCCCTAATACTAAATAATATAAATTGAATTGTTATTATTTTCCACTTTGTAATGGATTTTATAAATTAAATTTTTTTTGCTTGGATGACCCTTGCATTTTACACCATTTGATGCATGCCATGTGTAACGAATGACTTCACCAATTTTTATTTTTTCAATGTTCTCCAAATATGTTTACCTTTATACATCACTACTCATGTCAAATTGAAAACTGACGCAGTATTTAGATGTCATGTCAAACGGATTACACATTTCCACATATGAGACTGATTGTCATGAGATTTAAGTGATAATTTATTGATAATAATATTTTTTGTAGTGTCTATGTTTATAGTCTAAACCTCGTCTTTCTATTTTTCATGATCTATCTAAGATCTATCTAATTAATAAATTAAAAGAAAAAAAAAGTGATTGTCATGAGATACATATATCCATATTTACAAGATAGATTAGTTAATGATATGGTACATATGCTATGATTTCTACTATGATATTTATTTTTTCAAAATCTATAATCTTGGTAGTTCAAGTAAATCAATTATGTAATGTACTCGTATCCAACGTCCATGATCTTCCTAGTAATTAGATCAGATTATATGATACACTGCTATGAATATTCAATAGGCATATTATTTTACTCTCAAAATATAAATTAATTCTAAAAAAATCTTAAAATATATTTGGTTCTTACTATTTGTAGATAATTGTTTTTATTTATTTTATATTAGGCTATATACATACACACACAACAAAGGGTTTGTTCTAACATGTAGTTTAGAATAGTAAGATACAACCATAGGGAGCTTTCCATTGTGGACGTAGCTAAGTAGTTACATAACCACCCCCCCTCCCCTGGCGGGGCGCTGCTTCTCTTGTTTTCATTCTCCTACAACTGTTCAGAGCTTCCATTGCTCTCATTTAGCTATTCAATATCATCCTCAAACCCTAACCCAATGATTTTATCTGCACGCATACTATTCTCAGTCTTCTTTCTCTGATGATGTTCCAGCAAGCCACACACACACACATGTGTGTGTGTGTGGTATCATCCACCTGGCCCATTCTTAGATTTGCTCCCTCTGGCCACGGGTGCAATGGTTCCTCAAGTATGTTCCCTCTCAAGCCACATATATATGGTCACTGCTAACATTTCTGCATGTTTTCATTTGTGTACACAATTCATTCTACATTCAATCTAATCATTGACAAGGTTTTGGGCTAGGCCCATTGCATTGAGCAGTAAAGAGAGATGTTCAAGGTTTTTAAAAAAGGTCGAGGCAGGAATTGACTAGTGTTGAGCGAAGTGATGGCGTTATAATTAATTAAAACTAAATATAGATATTAAATTTATAAAGCCCCAGCGAAAATTGACAATATATCTATATGTGAAATTTAATGATTTTCAAGCATATATTTAATAATTAAATAAGAAAGTTAATAAAATAAAATAATAACCATGAAAACATTAAAATTTATGATTAATTTTGAAGTAAAGTTGAATATCTTTGAAGAATTTTAATTATAATTTTTTTATTGCTTGTAGAGATGGATAATTTAATTAAGTAGAATAAAATTGTGTTTAGTTGTTTTTATAAATAAATAAAAATTGCTAAAGGGGTTCACGGTTCTTGCCACCGGTTCGTGCAGTCAAACCCGATTTTAGGGAGTTCCACGGAATTAACAAAAATCTGATTCTTTATGCTTAAAAAATCGATTTTATCTGGATTTTCGGTTTTCACTATCGACCTCCCGGTCGGTTGAATACGGCAACCCAGTGCATTAATAGTTGACTCATTAAATGAGCTTACATTTCAAACTCAATTCATTTTTAAGCTTGCATATTAAGTTTAAAATGGGATTTTTAGGATATTATTGTAGTCTGCATACATGTGTAGATAACAGTTTTGCGAGTATAAATGGCTACCAATATTTTGTAGTAATTTTAGCATAATTATACAAGTCTAATAAATTTCTATACATATACTCATTGTAACATATAGCTTGGAATAGTATTTTATTTGGGGTTTTTATTCCGAAAGTAGGTCATCATTTCAAAATAAGTTAATTCTCCTAATTTTTTTATTATACCTCAATTAATTTTTATATCACTTTCCCTTGAGTATATTCAACATAAAAAAATAAAATAAAACATTAAAAAAAGCTTTTTGCTATTTGTTGTTTCTCTATTTTACTTTTTTTAAAATTTAAATTTCTCAAATTGAGTTCTTACCACGATAAAAAAATATTCAATTCACAAGAAGTAAAAATGATGTGACAAGATCATGAGAAGCTTTCTAGGATTTCATTTTAAAAATAAAAGCAGCTATTGTGTAGATCGACTAGAGCTCGAAACTTTTTCGGATGTATATTAAATTGTGTGTTTGGTTCAATTAGAAAACCCGGCTTATTTTACTATTCAACTTATTTTATTTTTGCTACTATTTATGAATTAATTTACCTTAGTCTTGTTATGAGTCTTCTTGTATTATTTTAGTTAATTTTACCTTTATTTATACTTTGTAAAAAATTTTCAATTTTACAGCAAAATAAGCGGATTCAAATAAACTCTAATTTCTTGTAAAGACACATCTCTCCAATAAGCTAATTCCAAGAAACAATCGTAGTCTTGCAAAGGCACATCTCTCCAAAGCATGCAATTTAATCATTCCTATACGGTTTCTTTTATAACTAAGCTTTAGTTGCACAATCAGCCAAAGAAAAAAAAAATGCTTTAGTTGCACGAAATCCTAGAAGCTCGAACAGTGGGCTGGGCTTGGAAAATTAAATTTTGTAACAATTCTCGACAGGTCAAAAATCTATCTTGATGGGTCAAGATTAGTAATTCTTGACAGGTCGAGATGAGATCAAGATGGTGTTGAGATTCCAGATAGTTAATTCTTCTTGGACTTGAACCTATGACTTGCATTGGACTTAAAATTGATTTCGAACACACCGAAGACACACTTAAACTCCTATAAAATGTTACATTTGATCATGGTTTGCCAGCCTAGTCCTATGGACCCAACAATTTTTGCATGCTAACTTGGGCTTCATAAGAAAGGACATGAGATGTGGTGAAAGTGAATGTAATAAAGCCACAACCCAAGAGTAGGGAGGGCCATACCCATTGGGTAATAGATATCCAATCCTACACAATCCAAATATTATGGATAATACCCAGTTCTTAATGAGTAGAAGGTAATTGGGTAGGGTTTGGACATTACCCATTTACCCATATAACTAATTAAATCTAATCCAAACCCAACTCAACCAAATTATTATGGGTAAACCCCAACTCATCCAATTACCCAATAATCAAAATTACCAAATTGCCCCTAAAACTTGAAAATGACCAAAGTACTCGTAAAATCCTCTAAAATTTCCGAAATGCACACTAAACCTAAAAATTGACCAAAATACCCCTGAAACCTAAAAAATACCAAAATACCCCCTTCCATTATCATTGGGGCCGCTGGAGGCTGAAGCTGAGGCATTGGAGGAGAGCTTACTATTTGCTTGGGATGTGGGGGTTCAAGATGTCCTTTTTGAATGCGACTCCAAGGTTATTTGTGATGTTGTGACTAGATGCAATGATCCACCTTTAGTGATAGGAAACATAAGTGATGGTATTCGACACAAATTGCAAGACTTTCGGCGGGCACAGGTTTCACATGTTCGTCGACAGAGTAATCGTCGAGCACATTTATTAGCGCAATATACTAGGCATATTGTTGATTATGTAACTTGGATAGAGAAAACACCTTCTATAGTTGAGTCTGATGTGGCTCATGATGTAGCGATGTTATCTTCATTTTAATAAAATTTACAAGTTTCTTATAAATAAATAAATAAAAATGCGCAAGTTACAACAAAGTATATGCATGGTAAAGTGTGTCTCTGGATAAATTTGCTGCACTAAAAGGCTAGTAGCAGTGCAGAGGCACATGTACCATCGATTAAATGCTGGGGATTAGGATTTTTATTATAACTTTCTTGCAATTAGTTATGAGTGCTTGAATTGTTGTATAGCGTTTTTACATGCGTCCAAAGGGGAAAAAAAGTATTGCACGCAATGTCTTGCCTTTGGTCATAGTATTAGCTTGTTGAATCGTGTTTCAATTGTCTTTTCCATCTTGGATTGTCTTGCCTTTGTGTCACTAGATAAATTCGGTGCACTGAAAGGCTAGTAGCAGTGGAGAGGCATGTGTACCATTGAGTTAATTTCGAGGATTAAAATTTGGACAAAATTTAGTTACAAAATTGGTTGTAGCATAAGGTTACAACCTTATTCAATATCTTTTTATTGGAGGAGAATTTTGACAAATCCACCATCGGATTACATTTTCTTCTTATATCCTCCATGCTTGTAAAATTTCTAGAAAATTAAAAATCAATAGTTATGTTATTAATAAATTGTTTAAATTACAAGTTTTTATAGTTTAAAATTATTCATAAAATATAATCTTATAGATTATGTAGTAAATAATATTCGATTGGTACAAAATTTGACATATGTATTTAGAACTTAAAAAACATGTAATCCAACGATTAGATTTTTGAAATATGTAAAATGTTAATAATATTAAGTGAAATTGTAACCTTAAGTTACAATAAATTTTGTAACTAAATTTTTTCCTTATAATTTTTATTCAAACTTGCAATTAGAATGATGAGTGCTTGAATTGTTATATTGTGTTTTACATGCGTCCAAGGGGGAAAAAGAGTGCTGTACGCAATGTCTAGCCTTTGGTCATAGTAGTAGCCCGACCATCAATATGCCAAGACAATAATGTTGAGTTTGACTAGTGATTATTACTCGTCTAGTTGTCTTATTTGCTGTCTCTGTCATTTTCAAATGGCCTACATTGCATAGAAATAAACATAAGGATATGGTGATTATTACTTGTTTTGCTGTCTCTGTCATTTTCAAATGCCGCATGTTATCTTTAAATTGATACATTAAAAAATATAATATATTAGGCACACATTAACCATCTATTTTAAAAAAAAAAAAATTATGAGAAATTAAAAAAGTTGTCAAAACAGTGAATTATTATTATTTTTTAATAAAAAGTTTCTTAAAATAGATTACTAATATATGCCCTAAAGGCACAAGTTAATAAATCCCTTAAAATATATGGTAATTAGTGTCATATTTTTACTATATATCAATAATCAATCACAACTGATTACCTCTAACAACTAAGCAAAATGTTAAGAAATTTGTAGTATCATTGAATTTATTTTTTTTTAAAAATGGGTAATTACACATAACCCACCTGTGGTTTGGGCGAAAATCATCTTGCCTACCCGTGGTTTGAAAAGTGTCACTTAACCCACCTGTAGTAAATTTCGTTTGTTTTCCATAACCCACCTCTATT
Organism: Notholithocarpus densiflorus; assembly: GCA_030021035.2. NCBI lineage: Eukaryota > Viridiplantae > Streptophyta > Magnoliopsida > Fagales > Fagaceae > Notholithocarpus > Notholithocarpus densiflorus. The sequence continues at coordinate 23,425 of JARYZH020000971.1, read as the reverse complement.
AAAAGCAAGGGTAAATAGGTATTTTTGCATGCTTTTTATGTCTCTCTCATCTTAAATCAGAAAACACATACAAAAACAAGACAAAACAAGATCAAAAGATGCTATTTGTAAAAATTTTAGAAACTTGGCTCAAGAACTCCAATAAAGCACAAAATGTCTCTGTAACACTTTAAAAGAAAATAATAGCCAAATTTTTTTTACTTTTAAAAATAAACTCTATCCATTATTTCTTCTCTTTGATTTAATTAATATCTCATATGCTCTCTCTCTCCTCTCTTGCTCTCTATGTCTACCTCTCTCTGTTCTCTCTATCTCTCTCATCTCTCACACTAAAATTCAGATCGGCGGTAGCACGGTGCTGACAATGGAGGAGCACGAGGTGGTTGTATGGGTTTGGGTTTTGATTTGTAGAGAAGCACAACTGCTTTGAGTCTGAGATTTGAGGTGGAGCGTGACGTGTGGGTTGTGATTTGGGTTTTGGGATTTGGTTGTGGTCAATCTGAGATTATAGCTTGGTTGTGGTGGATTTCAACCGATGAAAGGTGGGTAATGCTGGTGAATCTCAAACCTTCAAATGACATGGATTTTTTCTTAGAGTGCAGCCGCTACAATTTATGAACACGAAGAAGAACTAATTTGGGTTTGAATAGCTAGGAACTGGATATAAGTTTTTTTCCTTCTTTTAATAACAATTACAACAACTCTTTATTTACCTAAAAGATAGTGAGAAAAGGGAAAAGACTTACAATATTTATGTGAAAAGAAAAGCCGATTTGAGATTTAACCTTTATATTATGCGCAGGTTGTTTTCTTTCTTTCAGTACCTTTATATTATGTGCAGGTTGTAGATATAAGTTTTAGCATTCAACCTCAATTATTTCTGTCTTCTAGTCAATGAGAACCTAGAACAATACTATAAAAAAGTAGATCTGGTGGTGTTATTGGCTTTTTGCTTGACATTAAGACAGAAAAGGTGGAAATAAAGTAGAAAAGGTTTATTGACACTGACAATTTCATGGTGGTGTGATTGGCTTATTGCTAAGTGCTTAGGTTTGTTGTTGTATTTTTGTTTGATTTATTACATTTTTGTAATTGTTGTTTGGAGTTTTGAATATATTAATTTTTACATAACCATCCATTTTTTAACTTGTTTTTGTATGTGTTTTTCATTTTAAGAGGAGAGAGACATAAAAAGTATGCAAAAATACTTATTTACCCTTACTTTTAACAGAGGTGAGTTACGGAAAACAAACGAAATTTACTACAGGTAGGCAATGTGATTTTCGCTTAAACTACAGGTAGGTTTTGTGTAATTATTAAAAAAATAAAAATAAATAAACACTTGATGGGAGTTGTGAACGTAGGACATCGATCCACGTCACCCTTTTACAGAAACGGGACAGATAAATGAGTTGCATCCACCGCCACTTGTGTAAGTTACTTTGCATTATTAGTAAAAGAAGCAGTGTACGATACCCCACATGCTTTTTTGAGCTTTTAGCTGGGTAAAGCATTGAATCTACATGGGCTCTTTTGGTGTGAGAAAAGGTTCATGGACTGAAGAGGAAGATATTCTTCTGAGGCAATGCATTGAAAAGTTCGGGGAAGGAAGGTGGCACCAAGTTCCTTTAAGAGCAGGTAGTAAGAAAGAGAGGTAGAGAGATTACCATTTTTATTTTTTTGGGTTTATCATGTTCTTTCATTTATTTCTCTCTCTTTTTTCTCAATAATTTAACTGGAAAAAAAGAAAATAGGTTGCATTTTATGCGGTGCAATATTTTTTGATGAGTGATGACGGTTATGTACTGCGTATATGTGTTATATACCTAAAATTATTATTATTTTTTAAATAATTTTAATTGAAGTGTTACAAAATTGTATAACTTAATGTGTGTAATAATAATTAATTTTTTGATAAAGCTGAAGTGTGTATTATAGTTTTTTTTATTTTTTTATTTTTTTTATGAAGGTTTGTTATGTTTACTGCTGCATGCAGGGTTAAATAGATGCCGGAAAAGCTGCAGATTGAGGTGGTTGAACTACCTAAAGCCAAATATAAAGAGAGGCAACTTTGCAGAAGATGAAGTTGATCTACTGCTCAGGCTCCATAAGCTCCTGGGTAACAGGCAAGTCTACCAAATATATATAACTCTCCAACTACTCACACAAAACTCAAGCATTTTGTTTTTTTGTTTTTTGTAAATGTGCATGGACTAATAATTCCAAGCTCTCTCTCTCTGTAAAAAAAAAAAAAAAAAAAAAGAGGAAGAAGAAGGAAAACCACATTAAAAAGAAAAAGATATCATAGTGATTATGCGATTGTGAGTGTGATTGTGGTGTCTCTCAGAGCCTAAGAGGCTTCTCTATCTCTCTTTGTACGTCGCTAAAATTTATTGTTGATGTCGGCAAGAGAAGGAAAATAATAATAATGATAAGGGTAATTTTGTAATTAACCCATGACGAAACAAAAGGCGACGGACATAACAAGGTTGACAACTTCACTCATGAGAGACAACCTTGTTGTAAAGTCTACAGCTCCACCTCATACCTGACGGCTGCATCTTGGGCACAATAAGTTGAAGATAGTAAGCTGAAGACAGTAAGCTGAAGAGAATAAGCTGAAGAGAGTAAGCTGAAGATAGTAAGCTGAAGACAGTAAGCTGACGACAGTAAGCTGACGATAGTAAGCTGACGACAGTAAGCTGAAGACAGTAAGCTGACGACAGTAAGCTGACGACAGTAAGCTGAAGAGAATAAGCTGAAGGGGATATATGAATCCCTGACGACCCCGACGAGGGAGTAGGCGAAGCTGACGACCCTGACGGGGTAGTAAGCGAAGCTGACGACCCTGATGGGGCCTTGCTTGGTCTCCACTCATGCGCGTATAAGGAAGTATCTTGCGCCCCACGCTTACCTCTGATAAGGATAAAAATAGTACTTAGAGCCGTCAGACATGGGCTGACGGTTACAAGCAATACCATCAGCTTCCATTGGCAGAGGTTAGCAAACGAAGATCTAATAGGAATGCTGAAGGGCTTGCACAAAGCTGACGGTTCCAGCATAACTTTGCCTTGCCTTCCACGAATGGGTATATAAGGAAATATCGTGCGCATCACGCTCAGTATTAGACTCCTATAAGGAAAGGATCCCGTAAAATACGCCCCAAAGAGACTCCTAAAAGGAAAATACTTCTAGTCCAACAAGGAGAGGTCAACACTCTACTACTATAAAAGCCCCAATACCCTCACAAACCAAGGTACGCATAATTGACCCCACTCTAGTACTTTAGAGTTGTAAACAAGAGATTTCTCTAACTTGACCATCGGAGGGTATTTGGCCGGTACCATACCGGTACTCCTCTTAAGGTCTTCAGCTTTTGCGTCGTGCAGGTTCTTGTCAGGAGCACGTAAGGACCGTGTGGCTTACTGACGATTTTTTGGCATCATCAAATAATAAGAATTGAAGAAGAAGAAGAAGTGAATATTTGATTTCTAAGACAAAGAGACATAATAATTAAGAGAATTTCTAAGACAAAATTATATGTGAAGAATAGTTCAAATATTTTATTAAAAACTATTCACCCTAAGACTTTTCTGCCTAAATTTTTCAACATAATACCATGCCTTACGGAGAGTGAGATGACAGATCTTAAGTTTTGATATTTGGATTCTGAAGTGTGTTAATCGAACTTAAAAAGCAAGGAATACATCAAAATATATATATATATATATATATATGTATTTATATATATTACAGGCACAATTATTTTGATACAGGGAACATGATTTTTAAAGGAAAAACTTGACAATAAAAACCCTATGAATGGTTTGTAACTCACCACCATATTGAAGAATTCACTAAAATAAATGGAAGTTTTACAATACAAGAATATATAAATATATATATATTTATATATATATATGATCTTAGTATTGCTACCTACAATAAAAACTTACTCAAGTGACCACACACAACTCCAACACAATTAGACTCTTTTACCTTGTAAATCTGTTTGATACACAGATGCCCAATCTATGTCTAACACTACAACAACAACTTCAATGAAGTAGGTCTTATGTGTTGTAGCCTCACTTGGAACACCTCAAGATTTTCAATTTGGTGCTAGAGATGATGTTTGGTACTGAATCAATGACGCAACAGTCAACAAAATTAATTTCTCTTGTGTTTCTGAATTCACATGTTCAATAGGTAGAGACCAGGGTTTTCTTTATGAATACCTTAGGGTTTCTACCTTTATAATCTTATAGAAATTTGTGTTTAATGGGTCTTTATATAGACTCTTTCTTAGGGTTAGAAAAACTTGTTGGGTTATAGATTGACCAAAGTTAATAACCAATTACCCAAGTTGATTAATTAAGTCAAATTACATGCAAATATAATTAATGCATAATTAAATCACCAAACTAAATTAAGTGCAACGGAAAATAAGTTTAATATGGTAATTAAGACTACAATTGGACTAGTTATTATTGCAGACTTTTCCTTTGCATGAATCTCTTATATGTGATTAAGACCACATAAACCCTTTTGATTTTTGTAGCTTTGCAAAGTTCTTAAATCCACATTTTGATGAATCAGTAGCAACTTGGTACAAAACCCTAGGCGCACAAATATCACAACAACTCTTGTTATGCGTGTGTCTTTTTTCTCTATGATGACGGCTATAAAATATATATTTTATATGCTCTGAAACCCTAGTGCATGAATCCCTAGAAGGACCAAGTCATCATGGGTTGAAAACAAAATTTATTATTAGTTTTCACGGAGCACAATAGATCGAGAAATGTCAAACCAAGTATCAAGATTCATTTATTTTCTATATGTTGAGAGGTATCGAGACCTGTAGTTCAGCTTTTCTTGAGTAGTCATGTGTCTTCAATAATACCACTTTGTTAGTTAATAGATGTACTTCTTGAACACACTAGAAACTATGACTCAATTATATATAAAGTGTTTTTTGATCTCGGATATGCCAATACATAAAAATATAACCCTTTCAAACTAATTTCTACAACCAACTTAAATCTCTATATAAAAAGAGCCAATGGCTCTATCTACAGTCATTTTTTGGTTTAGTCAAGTTTTGGAAACTAGCTAATAAAAATGCACCATTTTAGTATTTTCAAATAAAACTTTAGTTTTGTCAAATGTCAATGGGAACGCACCACTTCAATTTGGTGAGCTAACATATTTCTTTATATTTTTTTATTAGTACACCAGCTTTTTTGTTTTCAGAAGCAATTAGTACAACTGCTTGTAGTACATATATATATATATATATATTAAATTGTCAAAATATTTTCACAATTGTTGTTAATTCTTTATATGTCAAAATAAAATAATAAAATATCATACTGGAACTAATTACAACTAAAAATAAAAGTATTGTGAAAAAAATTGCTACGTCCACAACATTTTTCATAACAAATTTTAGTAATTGTTATTCTAATTTAAACTTACCAATGATATTATTTTTTTGTCCACCAATAACAACTCGTAATAACCTACTACTTATAATTTGTGATGAAAATATTGTTGACATAATATTTCTCTTGTGAAAATGTTAAGACATTTTGTTGTCGTCACAATATTTTCACAACTACTGAAGTGTCAATTTTTAACAGTTCAAACTAAAATATAACAAAATTATAAAGGTATTATGAAAATGTTGTACCATTCTTTGTGTTTCTAGAATTTGTTTTTATTAGTCAATTTTTGTTGAGCCAAAATTCACTGTTTGACGTACAGTTTTCTTGGGTTGAATTTTTGTATTTTTTTATGCACCATTTTAAGTAAAAACACATAGTTTACATACACACACACAAAAATCAAAATAAAAAAAACGAAAAACAAAAACAAAAACAAAAGCTTAGGATTAAAACACTTTTCATCCTTTATGTCTGGGGTAGTTTACAATTCCTCCTTAAAATTTAAAATCAAGCAATTTCCCATTTAATATTTTGGAAAAGAGCAAATATGTCATATTGTTATTCTCTCAATTAAAATCTAATGAAAGTTTATGATTCTTAAAATATTCCATTATGTAATGTCTAAAAAATACTCCCACTAAATTTTAACATCCCAAAAATTTTCTTCACGTGTTTTGAGTTTTAGATGGTAGTAATGCTTAGAAAGTTGAAATGGTAATATAAGGTGTTTTATATGTTACTCAGAGAACATTGATTTTTCTATTAGATGACACATGCCTTTTGTTATCTTTTTCTTCTTTTTTTTTTCTTTTCTTGCCTAAAACGGGTGTTCATTAAAAACTAATTAAACTAAAGATTGCACTTAGACTCATGTAGAATGATAAAGAAGAAAGTATGAATGACAAAATTTTGATTGTGTATGGTTGAAGGTATTTGATGAAAAGTTTTGATTGTCGCATATAGCATCATACATTGCGAAAATTTAAATATTATGAGAAAGTTTTAGCAAAATTTAGTTGCTTATTGTTGAAAGATGATGATACTCATTATCATTGTTCAAAGTTTTTAATGAGTGGATATTGTCTATAGCAAATAAGTATTAAAATTCTTATAGGAATAAGATTAATTTTGTATGACATACATTTTTTATTTATATAATTTCACACTTCTTCAAATAAAAATTCAATCTTAATTTTCTCACCCAAGAGGAAGCACGTGCCACCCACACTAATAAAATGAAAAGTCCTTCAATAAAATCTGAATTTGCGATTCTCCATTGGTCAAGAGGTATTAAGGATGGTGTCACACTTTCTTCAAACTTACTCAGTGGCAGTTTTAGGAATTTTATTTTAGAATGGTCATTAAGAAATTTAAATTATACAAAATTTAATAAAGCGATAACTTGAATATTTGCTACAACTGCGAGTCGAGTCGCTAAGGAGAACAAAATTGTTGCGACTGCAAAGCCAAAAAGAATATAATTGTCATCATCATCAAGGAGAACTTAATATTTTTCTTGGTACCATTTTTTAGGGAAAAATGAAATTAGAAATTATTTTTATTGAATAGGTTGAACGAGCTACAAATTTAAATATTTAGCGATTTTTATCTTTTTGTATTATAATAGGTTTTTTGCTGAATAATTTGATCACTTGTTGTTGTTTGTTGGTCTTATCTTGTTTTTGTTTGGTCTAGATTTGTTGTAATTTGGGCTAATATTTATTGTTGTTATTTAAGCTTTTTCTTTTTAATTTTATAAAAGGGATTAAGGATTATGTTTGGAGGGCAGAATTAATTTTGGAGTAATATTACGTCTACAACATTTTTACAATAAATCTTATGTAAAAAGCAGTTATTAATGAATAAAAAAATAATATCATTATTAGGCCCAAATTAGAATTAGTAGTAGCTTGCAATCGAGTTGTCCGTATATAATCGAGCTTGCAATCGAGGCAGCACATTCTTGAAAATTCTTCGTCCCTTCCACGTATTGTTCAATTACAACTTCTAAAACACGAAAGACTTACAACTCAATACACATTTAACACGTTTGGATACAGTTTACCAACATATAATAATTTTGTCCCTAACACTAAATAATTTAAATTTAACTGTTAAATATTATTATATTATTATTATTTCTTTTCACTTTGTAACATGGAGTTTATAAATTAAATTTATTTCCTTGAATGACGACCCGTGCATTTTACGCCATTTGATGCATGTTATGTGTAGCGAATAACTTCACCAATTTTATTTTTTTTCAATGTTCTCCAAATATGTTTACCTTTATACATCACGACTTGTATCAACTTTTAATAACCTTAATTCAAAACAGATGTATTATTTAGTTTCCATGTCAAATGCATTACATATTTCCACATATTTAAGGAGTGATCCTCGTAAGATTTAAGTAATAGCTCAATGGGTTTAGCCAAAAAAAAGAGTAATAGCTCAATGGTAATAATATCTTTTGTCATGTTTCATGTTTATAGTTCCAACTTCATCTCCCATTTCTTCATGATTTATCTATCTAAAAAAAAAAAAAAAAGAGTGATTGTCATGATATATATAGATATATATATATATATATATTTATATATATCCATTTAAAGATAGATTAGTAAATGATATGGTACATATGCTATGACTTCTACTATGATTTTTTTTTCCAAAATCTATACCAGTGGTAGTTCAAGTAAATCAATTATGAAATGTACTAAAATCGAACGTCCATGATCTTCCTAGTAATTAGATCAGATTATATGATAGATTGCTATGAATATTCAATAGACACATTATTTTACTATCAAGATATATATTAACTGTAAAAAAAAATATATTAGGCTATTATTATTCCTAGATAATTGTTTTCTTATTATGAGAGAGAGAGAGAGATGAATTTTTTCTAAGATATAGTTTATAATAGTATGAGACAACTATATGGAGCTTTCCATTGTGGACGTAGCTAGACAGTTAGGCTAAACCCCTACTACTTCTCTTGTTTTCATTCTCCGTTCAGAACTTTCCATTCCTCTCATTTAGCTATATTGTCTCCATCCTCCAACCAATGTTCGGGGCTAACCAATGCTAGCATGATCATATGTAGCTCCGAATTCACATATTCTTTGACTAGTGAACTCCATTGAATATGAATCTATTGCTCACAACTTCAAATACCCATTTGATGATTTGATCTTCAGTAACTTAGTTGTAATCTGATTGCAGCAATTTCTACTTGATCATCAGATATTCAGAAACTTGAACTTGGATCTTTGGGTTGATGCTTTAAGAGAACTCAATACAAACAAACCCTAGATGCAAAAGCACATCTATCTAAAGTATGTAATCACGTCCTATAGGGTTGCACAAAACCCTAAAAGCTTGAACGATGGGCTGGGCTTGAAAAATGAATTCTATCACAATTCTCTACAGGTCAAAAATCTATCTTGATGTGTCAAGATTAGTAATTCTTGAAACGTTGAGTAAGGATCAAGATGGAGTTGAGATTCCAAATAGTTCATTCTTCTTGGACTTGAACTTATAACTTGCATTGGACTTGCAATTGATTTCAAACACACTCAAGACACACTGAAAATCTTATAAAATGTTACATTTCATCATAGTTTGCCAACCTAGTCCTATGGACCCAACAGTTTTTGCATGCTAACATGGCCTTCTTTAGTAAACAGATTAATTAATAAATTATTTGAACACATTTATATATTCTCTATTCGTGTAGGTGGTCACTTATTGCTGGTCGACTTCCAGGTAGAACAGCTAATGATGTGAAGAATTTTTGGAATACACACCTGCGCAAGAAGGTAATTTCGTGCACAAACGATGCGGAAGAAAAGGCACAAGATATGGTGAAAGTGAATGTAATAAAACCACATCCCAGAACCTTGTCAAAAAATTTAACATTGGCAGGTGGGAAACCTATAATTGCAGAAAGGTTACAACTGAACGAAAATGTTAAAAATGTATCTCCAACATTAAAGCCCTCAGAGAACAAAATAAATTGGTGGGAAAGCTTGTTAAAGGGCGAGAAAGGTGATGAGAGACTACCAGTCTCCCTAAGTTGTGGTTTAGAGTCGGAGCCCAAGCCAAACCTTTGGGCTGAGGAAATAAGACCAGAGGTAATAGTGGGGGACGCTTGTGACGATGATGGCATAAACTTTTGGGGTGACTCCAGTTTTGACATAGACCTGTGGGACTTTCTCAATGCAGGATAGGAAAATAGTGATCTAATGCTCTTTAGTTTGCTTTATTATTAGTATTATTAACAACCAAGTAATGGGATTTGTGATGATTTATGGAAAAAGAGATTACGTTACTTCTACCGTTAAGATATAAAGCATTGTGGTGTAATGTAACAAAATGTATTCAAAGTGAGTGGTTCCATACAATAAATATGTAAAGTATACATATTTTATCCTTTACCCCAATTTTTAAAATGGTGTCTAACCTTTGAAATGATTCATTTTAGTCTTTATACTTTAAATTTGTGTCAAAAAGACCCTACCCTCAATTTTTTTTTCTATGATTTTGAGTTAAGATTGTTTAGCTAAATCCTAGGGATTTTGATAGTAGCAAAGAAGGGAAGAAATTAGTTATTTAAATACTTCGTTAGCTTCTTTTATGTTAGTTGGAGATAGAGAAAATTAAAGCGATGGTTAACTCCAGTAACCTTTTTGACATAAACTTCAAAGTATAGAGACTAATATGAAACATTTCAAAAGATAAGGACCATTTTGAAAAATAGGGTAAAGATTAAGGATTAAATGTGTCACTAAAAGTAGTCATACCTTTTCTTAGCCATTTTAAACTCTTGGGATGCTCACTTAAGTGAGGGCTACAAGCTGGAGTTAGCCAATGAGCCAACTATGTTTTAAAGTCAAAAGCCAATGAGCCAACTATGTTTTAAAGTCAAAAAGAATTTGTTCAGGAGATTCAACCATAGACAACATGAGCATAAAACCTCTTTTGGGATGAAAATGATACTAAACTTTCTCTATAGGCCTAAGGTGCTACCAGTGTTCTTAGCTCACTTTTTAACACATACGGCTGGGCACATGCGAAAGGTCCAAGAGAAACCGACTCATACCCTTCAAACCACAATCCTTCAATTTTCCCAAAGGGAAACTTGGGCTTAGGCATTGCAAAAAGGAAAAATAATAATAATAATAATAATAATAATACATGGATTGGACTCACAAGGATGTTAGGCGCAGTTGAATTAGGCTTACAGAATAACTATGAGAAAACAACCATCAACATACATCAACAAGCTAAGAAAAATTATCACGATGTATCTAATCATTTAGAATTGTAGATAGAGGATCTACAATTATTTTGACCAGGTCTAAGCATGAATTGGCTTGGATTTCCTGATATCTGATGCTCCAACATGGGCCAAACCAAGCTGCCTTGGCAATGGGGCAATGGAGAAAACAAGTGGATGCTAGTCTCATCTTCTTGCTGGCTTTAAAGGGCTTTTTAAATTTTAACATTCGAATTCTGTTAGGAAAGACATTAGTTGTGAGTCTCCAAAGAAATATTTAAACCGATCATGAATTCTAAGCTTCCAACAAAGATTCTTCCCAAGTTTCATCGTTGAATCAGTTGGGTTGGGTACCCAATTTGTTGACGAAAATAATTTCCCCAACCCAAGCCAACTTTTAGGCCTTTGAGCAATGGGAATGACTATTCTTTGAATGGAATTTATTGTCTCATGGTTAAAAAGTTTATTCAACTTCTCTAGATTCCAAGATTTGCTCTCTACGCCAATTAGATACAGAAACCATCACCTCATTTGCTCAACACCTCTGGATTAAGGGACAATTCATGATGGCAAAACTCATTTTTCGAGTGAAAATGGTCTTAATCTATTTTTTTTCTGACGTATACTTGTGAATACCTCATTTTAGAAAATGCAATTAAAAATTTGCGGGTTGCCAAAGTTTAGGCATTCTACATGATAAACGCTTTCAGCTGAGTTTATGTCTTTTTCTTTAGATTCATCCAAATAAATGAGTAATTATTTAGTATTTTGGGAGTATAACAACATAATACTTTCTTCTTTCCCATAATAGTAGGTTAAACTATTTAAATTCATCACAAGATCCACTATTTATATAAGATGAGAGAGTACCGTGTAACTACAATCTAGAAGTACCTAATAATTTTCCTAAATAAATAGTGCATGGAATGACTTGTGCTTTGGCATTGTATACAACTTGATAATTCATTATATATTGGTCTGATCTTGTGAGCCTAGAGTCTTATTTGCCATTAGTGTTTGTTTAGCTTTGGGAAAAGCAAGGCCCTTGCTGCTATCTTGAGTGATACCGAGCCTGAGGATGAGTTAGATGAAAATGATGACGAGGGAATCTTGAATGCCTTCACTGCCACAGTGAATCCTACTGAGGGGATTGTCGAAGAGGTAGATGAAGAAGATGACTTGGTGGAGTCTAAGTTTGAGAAAATGGATGAACAAGATGACATCCATATAGCCTATGTTAAGTTGTACAAGGTTTCCGAGAAGTATGAAAAACTGTATAGGCTGGCCACCAAGAAGCTGAGTGATGTGGAGCTAGATTAAGAGGAGCTCTCTACAAAGGTTGATGAAGCAAATCAAACCATTGGAGCACTGTGGTTTGAGAAAAATTTCTTGACTGAAAGGACCAAGAAGCTTGAAGTGGAGCTATTTCAAGTCAGAGCTCAATTGGAGAGGACTTCCAGTGCAAAGCTCGATGAGATGCTAAGCTTTCAGAAATCTGCTTTTGATAGAACTGGTTTGAGGTATGATTTCTTTTCTCCTAATATTGCCTCTTCTAGTACTACTGTGTTTGTCTCACTTGCTAATAATGTTAATTTCGAGAACAATGAATGTAAAATTGATATAGCTAGTGAGAACGTAGATAAGGGCAAATCTATTTTAGGAGCACCCCCTAAGCTTGAAAAGAAAGAGACTAGAAATCCTAGGACTAAGAAGGTTAATAACAAAAACTCTCAACTGAAGAAGCTGCATCTCTATCATCACTATGGAGCTTCAGGGCATACTCGTCCAAATTGCTACAAGTGGTTGGCCACTCAATAAAGAAATAGTATGATCTCGTCTGGAAACCAGAATCCGTTTACATTCTCTTTTGCTCCTCTTGGAGATCTTCTTAAGACCCTCATGTTCCTTTCGAACTTGAATGGTTTCAATTCTTCCCCCTCACCATCGGATCAAAGGTTTGCTTAAAGGAAATGTTCTTCCAAGGTACGTAAGAAAAAAGGCTCAAAGTGATTTAGTCACTTTTTCTCTCTCTCCCCTTATGGTTATGCATTACTTGTTTGTTTTGTTTTGTTTTTTTTTTTGTTTTTTGTTTTTTTTTTTTTGAGTTAGTCTAGTTTTATACTTTGCTTTGTTTAACATGTTTTTGTTTGTTTGTTTTCAGTTTGGCTTTATTTTTTTTTTCATAAAAATAAAAATAAAAATTGAAAAATCAGAAAAATACAAATATAGTGTGTGTTGTGTGTACATTGGTACTTGTGTACCTTGGATGACCATTGAAATAAAGTTCTCTAAACTTTGTATTGTTTGTAGCTTAGATGAGCATCTCAATGCACAACTAAGCAAGTGAGCTTCGTGGCTCGTGTTTGTGATGAGTACGATTAAGTAATTTTTTATACTTAACACTCATATCACTCTTTTTGACGAAAATGACTAAAAAAACCTAAGAAAAATGCATAAATAACCATCTCATCACTAAAACCCGTCAATCATGTTTAACATCTGTGTGCTTCGGCATAGCAAAATTGTGATGTTTAAGCTTACATAATTGGATATTTCTTCTCTCTCTTATATGCCTATGCATGATATACTCCAACAAAAAAAAAAGGGGGGAAAATATGCAAAGAAAATCAAAAGCAAAAAGAATCAAATGCTTTTAAATATGGTTGCAAGCGTGTTTCTAGGAGATGTGGGAGTTATAGGATGTACATCAAAGGTGATAGTCACCATCAAGCAGTTATAATTGTGTGTGAGTGTATTTGATTTTCTCATATCTCAAATCATCATAATATGAGACACTTATGCACTCTTGCTATGTTTTCACACACAACACGCAAATTCTTTGCCACTTTTGATACATGTGCAGGTACAATGTGATTTGGCCATCACAAGGAATACTTGTGTTAATGTATACTCACTAAACTATCTTAACTTGTTTTTCAAATATAAAATTGGTTAGACTTGTTTAGTGTGTGTGTGTGTGTGAGTATTGGATCTTTGAATGCTTTGCTTTTTTTTGTTGAGAGATGTTTTGAGAGCTCAACATGTTGATTGAATCTATGTTTTAGTAGCTTGCTTGTTGCATTCATCTCTATGTGTTTTTCCTTTCTTTGAAAAACTCCTTTTCTTCAAGCTCGACAGCTTCTAGACAGATCCTCAACAGATTCTTATCTATCGAGCCCCTTGGACTTCCTTTCTCGACAGAAGTTAGCGCAATTTCAATCCATCGAGCTTTCTGGAATTTGTCTTGATAGCTTCTCGATCCATCGAGAAACTTTCTGTCTGGCCGATAGATTCTCGACAAAATCTCAATCCATCGAGGTACTTTTGCCATCGACAAATTCTCGATAGCACCTCGACAGATTCATATCTGTCGAGATTTAGTGCTCGACATATCTCGATAGCTCCTCGATCCATCGAGATGCGTTTTTCTATATATAGCTGAGGCGTGATCAGGTTTTCATTTTCCCACTTCTCTCTCAATAGAAAATCTTTTCTCTCCCTCCAAACACTCGATCTCTTCTCACTCATAACCCTCTACCCACGTGATTTTCGGCCTAGACCAAGATCATATCACTTGGTAAGTGTCCTAAATCTTTCATTCTTCAAGCATTCATGCATTTTAACCTAGGTTTTGGGGTTTTTGAAAATTTTTGGGGTTTTTTTGAAATTTTTGGGTTGGGTGTTGTTTTATTAATGCTATATGATCATGCATTCCATTCCATTAGCATTTTCACAATGTTTTATGCATTTAGATGTGTGCTTGATTGTTGAAAATTGTGTGCTGGTAGGTTTGGATTGGGTTTCAACCCATGATGCAATTATTTTTAGCACGTCACATGTTCATGCATATTTCATGCATACGTACCCTTCCTTTTCTTTCTTTGTACTCTATTGTGACTGTGTTCTGTCTCTTTCTCTCTCGCTCTCTCGGATAGACTGCGCATGGTACCTAATCGCAAATCTAATCCGACTCGGAACCCATTTTGTTCCAGGTCTTCCTCATCTTTTGATCTTCCCATTCCCCCTCTTCACGTTTGGTTCCGTGATGAGAAGGCCCATCAGGACTTCTTTGAGAACTTTTCTAAATGTGGTGTTCATCCGGAGCGCCATGTGATTCTGTCGGACTTTGCCGACACTCCTCTACCCGATGTCATTCACACTCGGGGATGAGAATCTCTTTGTGAGATACCCTTGAGGTGTCCCATTGTGTTCATACAGGATTTTTACTCCAATATGCAAGGTATTGATACCTTTGTACCTTAGTTTACTACGGTACTTCGAGATACACGTATCGTAGTCACTTCAGATCTTGTATCCGAGATACTACACGTCTCGCGGGTAGCGCATCCTGACTACCTCGCTTGTCAGCGTTTGAGGACTGTGTCCAAAGACGAGCTTCTGTCTCACTTTTGTGAGACACCCTCCATATGGGGTGAGCGTCAAAACACCCCATGCTCGAGCTTTGCAAAAAGTTCGAGATTCCTTAACATGGTCATGACATTTGTTCTTACTCCATTTTCTCACTATAACTCAATCACAGATCCTCGTGCTCGATTTTTGTTGTCCCTCTTAGAAGATCTCTCCATAGACTTTCCCTCTCATTTCATTATCTCTATCATCAATGTCTATAGGGATACGACAACCTGTGATAAGCACATTTTTCCTATGGCTATCATGCGGATACTTCGCCATTTTTTCGTCCATATTCCTGATTCTCCCTTCTTCACTGTCATGGGTGCCATTAGCGCAACGTCTGTTCGACGGAACGAGGTCTAGCTTCGATCGAAGCGATTGTGGACGGAGACTACTAATCCTCCAGCCTTCACCAATCCTTCCACCTCCGCTCCTTCTTCTTTGGGTGGTGGTGTGACTCTTGAGGCCATCATGGCGCAGTTTCAGCGCATGGATGTTCACCTTGACACTCTCAGTGATGAGTTGTGTCAGGTGAACACCCATGTCGGTCATATTGCATGATGACATGCTCACCTTAGTGGTTTCGCCGCTTCTCCCTTTCCTTCTCCCGAGGCTTCGGCAGATGAGGACGGCGATGATGGTGCTGATGATGATGATGAGGATGAAAATGCTAGCTCTTCTATTGATGAGGAGATGACGACCTCTCAATGACTTACCCTTTGTCATTCATGACAAAAATGGAGAATAGTTTTGGGATGATGAGAGTAGTCTTGTATCTAAGGGGAGAGTTAGCATAGGACATTTTTGTTAGGGGGAGTGTCTATATTTTAAGGGATGTAGTGAGGATCTTATGTACTTTTCTTTTCTTTCTTTATAGTTACATTATCCTCTTGTACACTGGTCTTGTGACAATTTATTTATGACATACATTGTATTTATTTTTCATATATATGATAATGTATGTTGTTTTTCACATATCTTTCCATGTGTTGTTTATTTTCTATCTTTATACACATGTTTCTTTATGTATGCAATCCTTTATTTCTATTTCACACTAAGATGCCTTGATGAGTTTTGTTTAAAGTGTTTTAGAAAAACAGGTTATGAAAATCTACCATGCCATGAACTCTCTTCTTGCAAAGTTTTTCAAGAGTTTGTGTTAGGGTTAGGTTTTATTGTATTCAATAAGTGGTTATAAGTTTAGGGATTTAAGAATTCTCTTATAATTCATTTGTTTGTTGTGGTTTTGTCACAAATTGCCAAAGGGGGAGATTGTTAGGACATATGTGAGACTTGTTAGAAACATATGTTATGTAAATTGGCTAATCCTTTGACAAAACGCACTTAACTTGTAATTGGGTAGATCTAGGATGGGTTTTGTACTTTAAGGAACAAGAGTTCAAGTTTAGTATTGAAGTCATGCAAATCTGTCCAAGAAACAAGTGAAGAAGTGATGTTCATTAAAGCTCGACAGATAACTCGACAGATCCTATCTATCGAAGTTTAATGCTGATGCCCGACAACAGCTCGACAGAAGCTGTATCTATCGAGAATTATGAAATTTAGATTTTCAGATCTAATTTCACGCATATCCATATGTATTTGTGTAGGGTTTCTTTTCTCACAACCTAGACATATATAAGGATTATTTTAAGGGCCGTCAAAGGTGATGCAACTTAATGCAAAGTCATTGTGCATGCAAATTGTGACTGGAGATAGAATTTGTCTTAGTTGATCATATTCTCTCTAGAAACTGTTGCATCTTTGCGCCAAGGGTTTTGTGACCAAGGAGCTTCTTGATCTTCATTGTTAGATGAACTGAAGAACTTTGCAGTAACATCTTCCTCAAGTTGGTGTGTTAGTCACGTACTGGGATTCGTGCATCATTGGTTAGTCACGTACTGGGATTCGTGCATTGAAAGAAGAGATTGCCTCTACATCACAAGTCTAATTGGGTATTGGGGTAAGGGTTCAACTGTAGGTTGGTATTAGGTACTGGGATTCCTTTTACTTGTAACCGCTTGTTTTGATAATAGTGGATTCTCGGGAGTGGTGACCTTAAATTCACCCGATGGGGTTTTGCATCGGTGGTTTTCTCCATTAGTAAACAAATCACCTATGCTAAATTTATTTTCTGCTGCATTTAACTTAGTTTGTGATTTGTTTGTGCTACCACGCTGATTGCATGTAATTGAATCTAATTAATTTCATTTGGCTAATTAATTGATTAAGTTACCAAAGGGGTCAATACATTCTTGGCCTATCAAGTGGTATCAGAGCGGGCATACTCTGATTAGATTTAATCTTTGCTGTGTGATCCATTGACCCCTATTTGTCATGGATAGAGGATAATCTCTAATTATTCCTCATTTATTTTATGGCACTAACTATGCATACTGAAAAGTACACATGAGAGCTTTCTTGCAGTCTTTAGATGAGAAGGTGTGGCAAGCTGTGGAGATTGGCTGGACTAAGCCAAAGGAAGCGCCAGCTGATTGGGATGATGCCAAGATCAAAGCAGTAAACTTTAACAGCAGAGCATTGAATGCTTTATTCAGTGCAGTCACCAATGAGGAGTTTAAGAAGACATCCTCTACTGAAACTGCTAAAGAAACATGGACAATCATCCAAACAACCTATGAAGGGACTAAGGCTATCAAGAATTCAAAGCTTCAAAGGCTTACTACAAGTTTTGAAGAGATTAAGATGGAGGAAGATGAGTCATTTGATGAGTTCTATGCCAAGCTAAAAGACATAGTCAACTCAGCCTTTAATCTTGGGAAAACTATTCCCGAACCCAAGGTTGTAAGAAAGGTGCTCAGATTTCTGTCTGAGAGATTCCTTGCCAAGATCACCGCCGTTGAAGAATCAAAGGACATTGACAAAATTCCTTTGACGAAGCTGGTTGGCAACTTGCAAACCTATGAATTGGGTTTGACTAGGATCAGGAAAGCAAGCAAAAGTAAGAGTATGGCACTGAAGGCCAAAAGCAATGAGACCGATGAGTCTTTTGATGATGAAGATTCCAAAATGAAATCCTACATCACTAGGCAATTCAAGAAGTTTATGAAGAATGCCAATGCGAAAAGATTTGATAAATATCGAAAGCAATTCAGTTCTTCTCAATTCAAGAGTCAAGATAGAAGAAAGAAGGATGCTAAGGATGGCAGTCAGTATACTGTTCCCTCCGGACCAAAGTGCTTTGGATGTCAAGGTTATGGACACATGAAACAAGAATGTCCAACATATCTCAAGACTATTGGGAAAAGTAAGGCCTTTGCTGCTACCTTGAGTGACATCAAGCCTGAGGATGAGTTAAATGACAATGATGACAAGGGAATCTTGAATGCCTTCACTGCCACAGTGAATCCTACTGAGGGGATTGTCGAAGAGGTAGATGAAGTAGAGGACTTGGTCGAGCCTAAGTTTGAGAAAATGGATGAACAAGATGACATCTATACAGCCTATGCTAAGTTGTACAAGGTTTCCGAGAAGCATGAAAAATTGTATAGGCTACCACCAAGAAGCTGAGTGATGTGGAGCTAGATCGAAAGGAGCTCTCTACAAAGGTTGATGATGCAAATCAAACCATTGGAGCACTACAGTTTGAGAAAAAAATTTTGGCTGAAATGACCAAGAAGCTTGAAGCGGAGTTGTTTCAAGTCAGAGCTCAACTGGAGAGGACTTCTAGTGCAAAGCTCGATGAGATGCTACGCTTTCAGAAATCTGCTTCTGATAAAACTAGTTTGGAGTATGATTTCTCTTCTCCTAATATTGCCTCTTCCAATAATACTGTGTTTGTCTCACCTACTAATAATGTTAATTCCGAGAACAATGAATGTAAAACTGATATAGCTGGTGAGAATGTAGACAAGGGCAAATCTATTTTAGGAGCACCCCCTAAGCTTGAAAAGAAAGAGATTAGAAACCCTAGGACTAAGAAGATTAATAACAAAAAGTCTCAACCGAAGAAGCCGCATCTCTGTCATCACTGTGGAGTTTCAGGGCATACTTGTCCAAATTGCTACAAGTAGTTAGTCACTCAACAAAGCAATAGCATGATCTCGTCCGGAAACCAAAATCAGTTTCCATCCTCTTTTGCTCCTCTTGGAGATATTCTTAAGGCCCTCATGTTCCTTTTGAACTTGAACGGTTTCAATTCTTCCCCCTTACCACTAGATTAAAGGTTCGCTTAAAGGAAAGGTTCTTCCAAGGTGTGGAAGGAAAAGGGCTTAAAGTGATTTAGTCATTTTTTTTTCTCTCTCTCTCCTTATGGTTATGCATTACTTTTTTTTTTGAGTCAGTCTAGTTTTATACTTTGCTTTGTTTAATATCTTTTTGTTTGTTTGTTTTCAGTTTTGCTTTATTTTGTTTTTCATAAAAATAAAAATAAAAATTGAAAAATCAGAAAAATACAAAAATAGTGTGTGTTGTATCTACATTAGTACTTGTGTACCTTGGATGGCCATTGAAACAAAGTTTTCTAAACTGTATCGTTTGTAGCTTAGATGAGCATCTCAATGCATAACTAAGCAAGTGAGCTTTGTGGCTCGTGTTTGTGATGAGTACGATTAAGTAATCTCTTATACTTAACACTCATATCACTCTTTTTAACGAGAATGACTAAAAAATCCTAAGAGAAAGGCATAAATAATCATCTCACCACTAAAACCCGCCAATCATGTTTAACATTTGTGTGCTTCGACATAGCAAAATTGTGATGTTTAAGCTTACATAATTGGGTATTTCTTCTCTCTCTTATATGCCCATGCATGATATGCTTAAGAAAAAGGAAAAATATGCAAAGAAAATCAAAATAAAAAAGAATCAAATGCTTTTAAATATGGTTGCAAGCGTGTTTCTAGGAGATGTGAGAGTTATAGGATGTACCTCGAAGGTAATAGTCACCATCAAGCAGTTATGATTTTGTATGAGTGTATTTGATTTTCTCATATCTCAAATCGTCATAATATGAGACACTTATGCACTCTTGCTATGTTTTCACACACAACACGCAAATTCTTTGCTACTTTCGATACTTGTGCAGGTACAATGTGATTTGGCCATCACAAGGAATACTTGTGTTAATGTATACTCACTAAACTATCTTAACTTGTTTTTGAAATATAAAATTGGTTAGACTTGTTAGTGTGTGTGTGAGTATTGGATCTTTGAATGCTTTGCTTTTTTTTGTTGAGGGATGTTTTGAGAGCATAACATGTTGATTGGATCTATGTTTGAGTAGCTTGCTTGTTGCATTCATCTCTATGTGTTTTCCTCTCTTTGAAAAACTCATTTTCTTCAAGCTCGACAGATTCTTATCTATCAAGCCCCTTGGACTTCCTTTCTCGACAGAAGTTAGCGCAATTTCAATCCACCAAGCTTTCTGGAATTTGTCTCAATAGCTTCTCGACAGCTTCTCGATCCATCGAGAAACTTTCTGTCTGGCCGATAAATTCTAGACAAAATCTCAATCCATCAAGGTACTTTTTCCATCGACAGATTCATATCTGTCGAGATTTAGTGCTTGACAGATCTCAATAGCTCCTCAATCCATCGAGATGTGTTTGTCTATATATAGCTGAGGTGCGATCCGGTTTTCATTTTCTCACTTCTCTCTCGACAGAAAATCTTTTCTCTCCCTCCAAACACTCTCTTCTCACTCAAATCCCTCTACCCATGTGATTTTTGGCCTAGAACAAGATCATATCACTTGGTAAGTGTCCTAAATCTATCATTCTTCATGCATTCATGCATTTTAACCTAGGTTTTGGGGTTTTTGTGAAATTTTTGGATTGGGTGTTGTTTTATTGATGCTATATGATCATGCATTGCATTCAATTAGAATTTTCACAATGTTTCATGCATTTAGATGTGTGCTTGATTGTTGAAAATTATGTGTTGGTAGGTTTGGATTGGGTTTTAACCCAGGATGCAATTATTTTTAGCACGTCACATCTTCATGCATATTTCATGCATACGTACCCTTTCTTTTCTTTCTTTGTACTCTATTGTGACTGTGTTCTGTCTCTTTCTCTCTCTCTTTTGAATAGACTAAGCATGGCACCCAAGCGCAAATCTAATCTGATTTGGAACCCTTTTTGTTCCAGGTCTTCCTCATCTCCTAATCTTCCCGTTCCCCCTCTTCACGTTCGGTTCCGTGATGAGAAGGCCTATCAGGACTTCTTTGAGAACTTTTCCAAATGTGGCGTTCATCCGGAGCGCCATGTAATTCTGTCGGACTTTGCTGACACTCCTCTACCCGATGTCATTCACACTCGAGGATGGGAATCTCTTTGTGAGATACCCTTGAGGTGTCCCATTGTGTTTATACGGGAGTTTTACTCCAATGTGCACAATATCAATACTTTTGTACCTCAGTTTACTACGGTACTTTAAGGTACACGTATTGTAGTCACTCTGGATTTTGTATCCGAGATGCTACACGTTCCACGGGAAGCGTATCTTGACTACCCCGCTTGTTAGCATCTAAGAACTATGTCCAAAGACGAGCTTCTGTCTCACTTCTGTGAGACACCCTCCATATGGGGTGAGTGTCAAAATACCCCATGCTCGGGCTTTGCAAAAGGTCCGAGATTCCTTAATATGGTGATGACATTTGTTCTTACTCCACTGTCACATTATAACTCCATCACAGAGCCTTGTGCTTGATTTTTGTTGTCCCTCTTAGAGGATCTCTCCATAGACTTTCCCTCTCATTTCATTATCTCTATCATAGATGTCTATAGGGATACGGCAACCCGTGATAAGCTCATTTTTCCTTTGGCTATCACGCAGATCCTTTGCCATTTTTCCATCCCTATTCCTGATTCTCCCTTCTTTACTGTCATGGGTGCCATCAGCGCAGCGTCTATTCGGCGGAGCAAGGCCCAACTTCGACTGAAGCGGTCGCGGACGGAGACGACTAATCCTCCAGCCTCCACCATTCCTTCCATCTCTACTCCTTCTTCTTCGGGTGGTGGTGTGACTTTGAGGCCATCATGACGCAGCTTCAGCGCATGGATGCTCGCCTTGACACTCTCAATGATGAGTTGTGTTAGGTGAACACCCGTGTCAGTTGTATTGCATGACGACAGGCTCACCTCAGTGGTTTTGCCGCTTCTCCCTCTCCTTCTCTCGAGGCTTCGACAAATGAGGACGACGATGATGGTGCTGATGATGATGATGAGGATGAGGATGCTAGCTCTTCCAGTGATGAGGAGATGACAACCTCTCAATGACTTACCCTTTGTCATTCATGACAAAAAGAGGAAGTAGTTTTGGGATAATGAGAGTAGTTTTGTATCTAGGGGGAGAGTTAGTATAGGACATTTTTGTTAGGTGGAGTGTCTATATTTTGAGGGATGTAGTGAGAATCTTATGTACTTTTCTTTTCTTTCTTTGTAGTTACATTATCCTTTTGTACACCGGTCTTGTGACTATTTATTTATGACATACATTGTATTTATTTTTCATATATATATGATAATGTATGTTGTTTTTCACCTATCTTTCCATGTATTGTTTCTTTTCTATCTTTATACACATGTTTCTTTATGTATGCAATCCTTCTGTTTCACATTAAGGGTCCGTTTGGATACCGCTGATTTTGCTAAAAATTGAAAACTGAAAACACTGTAGCAAATAAATGAAAAATGCTGGCTAATTATTTGGGGTCCAAGTACTGTAACTCAGCTGAAAGTATTTAAGGTCGCATTTACTTCTATTTTTTTTTTTTTTTTTTTTTTTTTTTTGCTTCTATGCTTCTATTCACTCCTCAGAAAGGTCCACGCCCACCAGAGAAATCTACGAGGAAGACCTACATCGGTCCGACGCCGATGAAGGGCTCAAAAGAGAAACCCACGAGGAAGACAACCTAGTTCGATTCCGGCGAAGATCGGGTTCCCTCTGGTGTACTTTTCCTTCCATAAACCTATTTCACCCTTTTCCAATTTCACTCCTCTCCCAGCCTAACACCTCTCTTCCCATAAATCATTTCACACCTTTTCCAATTTCACTTACTGACCCATTTGTTTAATTCAGGTTAGCTTTTGTTATTTTGTGGCTTTCTTTTCTTTTGAATTGTTGGAATCTAACCCCAGTTGTTCTGCTTTGCTTTTAATTTATGTTCTAAAATGGCCTATTAAGGTTAAGAGCCTAATCTGTTAAGCTTGTTTTATGCATATATGATTAGAAATTAGAATACAGTGCAGAGGGTTTTTTAATTTCTAGGCCAATGGGTTTTTGAGTTTGTGAATTGTGATGGTGTTTGATACTC
>JARYZH020000970.1:0-48876 GCA_030021035.2 Notholithocarpus densiflorus | reverse complement strand
TTTTCCCTTTTCTGGCAGAATCCATGAGACAATTTCAGACCAAAGGTACATTGTATCTAAATACCAAAAACTAGAAAGAACTACATTCTAAAAAATTTCTATTTAATTAGTAAGCATATCAACCACACTAAATTAAAACATAGTTCAGCTTTAAAGAAACCCAGATACAATCTTGCATTTGGCAACCAAAAAAAAAAATTCAAAACACACAGACAAACAGTAACAGAACAGTTATTGTTAAACTCCAAACTCCCAAATCAGCCCAACCAAACCTTAATCCAACAACATTATCTTACATGCCTAAAACCCATCATAAAAATTAACTAAAAAAATACAATAAAGCCCGATCTGTGAAAATTAACCAAGAAGGAACTGACTTTTACAGAGCAATCTAGAACCTTAAAAACTCCAAAACTGAGACTCAGAGAAAAAAAAAAATCAACCCCACAAGATGAGAGTGTAGACAAATTATCTTAAACAGTGCATGCACGCAAAGAAATTTGAAGCAGAGCAACAGAGAGAAGTGCATAAGATTACCAGTGAGAAAATTAGTTGACTTGGAACTCCTGGGGGTCACTATAAAAAATCAATTAGTGAAAATTTTGACACTGTGAGTTTCTATTTTAGAAGAATTGGGAATCTGGGTCTTGATCAGAAATGGAATTGGGAATCTGGGTCTTGATCAAAATTGGGAATTTGGGGGAAATTGGAGATGGTAGTGAGTGGTTAGTGACTAGGGTTAGGTGCTGTGTGGCTGTGGCTGTGCGTGTGAAATGTGAATGTGAGTGCGTGTGTGCGTGGGACACTGTGAGAAATGAGAGATGAAGTAGCTGCACGCGCCATTGGAGCGCGTCCGGTCGTATAAAGTGATGGAATCCAAGCTCTGGACTGTAGCAGATTCGCTAAATAGCCATTGTCTGAGCATCTCGAACAGTATTTTTCGTATTTTTGTTTCACAGAAAAGTTTGGAGAATAGTATTTGAATTACAATTATTTTGGCTATTTTGAAGAAGCATTTTGAACAGTATTTTTATATTTTTGTTTTACAGAAAAGTTTGGTGAGTAGTATTTGACTAAATTTACAATCAATTGAATTACAAGATTTTCGGCTACTTTGAGAAAGCATCTTAAACAGTATTATTGTTTTACAGTAAAGTTTGGAGAGTAATATTTGACTAAATTCTCAATGAGTTGAATTACAAAACTTTTAGCTATTTTAGAAAAGGTGTAAACTTTGGTCAGCTTGTGTATAGAGTCAACTTATTAGTGTTTTTGTTGTTATTTTTTCTTCGAATAGTGCGCTAAAATATATTTGTAATTTAAAAAGTGGGGGAAAAAAAATATGAAGTTCTTAAAAAAATATACTTCAAAGCTAGAAATTCAATTAATAAAAAAGGCCAAATAGACACTTGTCCATTTGGGAATAGGTTATCTTGTTTTTTGCTAAAAACTTTTTAATGAAAGTGTGCTAAAGTATATTTCTACCTTGAAAAAAATCAAAAAACTATACATAAAAGCTAAAAACTAAGTTTATAAGCTGATGCCAAACACATTCATATCAAAGCTTTTTCTCTATCTCACACCAAAAATATTTGAGATTTGAGTTCCCCCCCCCCCCCCCTTTTTTTAAGACATTGAGATTTTTTTTTAAGGAAATAAAAGACATTTAAATTGAGCATTAACCGTGAGCATTTAAAAAAAATTGGCAAAGCTTAGCTGCAATACTTTAAATAAGGGTATTAAATTTAAATACTTTGTTACATTGACAACAAAATAATGTTATAAAATTTAAAAATAATTAAATTCAATGTAATTATGTATTTAATTTTAACTGAATATTCCACTCCATGAAAAAGATAAACAATTGGTTTGAAAGTATGAGCATTGTACATATAGAGTCATTAGTTATTTTGTTTACATAAAAAAGAATGAGTATTGTGTACAACAAAAAGCGTAAAACAAGAATTTCTCAAAATCAGTTTAACTTTTGGTTGTTTTAATGTGCAAATTTAATCCCTAAAGAAAAATGATCAAATTGTTATTTTTGTTAGAATTTGATTAGTTAAGTGGGTGGGAAATGTTACTATGCACATTGAACGTCATAGAATTTCCATACAAATATTTTTATAGTATATCATTTTTTTTTTAATATGACCATATAAATTGATTATAAACTATTTAAAAAATAATACTTTTAGTTTTTGAATTACATGGAGAATGGATTATTCATAATAATTGTTCTTCATCATCAGCCCAATACACTGATTAATTTTTTGTGTAGATAAGTTTTGAATTATAAATCTTTTATTCAACAATAAGAAACTTTTTATGAGTTGAGTCATCTATAGTTAAGTTTGCATTCTACTTTTTCTTTTTCTTCTTTCGTTTATTTATTTCTCTACTAGAGGTTCATTGAGGCAGGGGTTACAAAATATGAGGTACCAGACTACCAGTACCACTCCTAATCCTTAAGAACTACCCACTCCTAAGGTAGACAAGATGATGCATGAATGTGAAGACAGTTCTAGTTTAGTTTATTTTTATTCAATTTAAAATTAAAAAAAAAAAAAACCAATTGTATTTTTAACTATTCAAGGCTAAATCACTTTAGAGAGATAAGAGTGATATATGTGTGGTTTAGAGCTTGGGGAAGGGTGGCTGAATTAAGGTAAGAGAGGACACATTAAGTAACATCACTTCCAACTAATTGCCAATAATTTTGATAGAAAAGAGGAGGCATATCCAAGTCAATAACCTAGATTAGTTAAGATCTGTATTTAAATATTACGGAACATCTTTTCTTCTTAATAATGAAATAAGGGAGTATTTTGTTGGAACACAAGGAATATTTGATTCCAAATTCAGACATACAAAACCTCCAAATTATGGAATTAATGATGGAAAATCTGGCTAAAGGGTCATTATCAATATCAATACAATTTATTACCATCAAATCCTAGTGCTATTAAAGTGTCACATCTGTTTTAGTGCAAATTGCAATGTTTACCTCCCATTCCATGAATTCTCTAGATAACTGGGCATTCATCTCATCATGACAGTTCTCTTGATAGGGTTTAGAGCTTCTTCGATAATGCAGGGATTCAAAGTAGTGAACATGTCCTAGTAGAAACTAACTAGAACTTCAGCTACCTCATCGATTGTGTGCACCACTAACTTGTTGAATTTCGAATTATGGCAATATGATTTTTTCAGCATATTTGAGTTGCTCAATTGTGAAAATATTTCATATTTTTATCTCTATTTATGCGATCATGGAACTAGAAATAGACACAAAATAAATAAACATTTGTATCACTAAATCAAACCTTGTCTACCATCCCAAGATTGCCCTCTTTCACTTTTTCTTTTATTATATAAACTGTTAAATTGTGATAGTTTGTTATTAATTTATCACTATAACTATTTCATACTATAGTCCAAACTCCTATAAAATTTGATGAAAGAATTACATTAAATAAAAGTAAAAGTTATATGCCCAAAATGAGTAAATCAAAAATTACAAAATTGAATTAAATTCTAGAAAAAATTTGCTTCCAAGACAAATAAAAATTTACAGATCTAATTTATATTTCAAACTATAATTTATTTATTTCAGAATGTTTACTTAATATTTAAAAAAGATCAATTTTTATGAAAATTTGAAAAAATTATATAAAAAAATTAATCACTTTTTTTTTTTTATAAAAAGTTTTATAATATAATGACTAATATATGTTTTTACGCCATTAGTAAAATCTGTTTTTTAATATTATCTAAACAGTAAACAGGAAGCTCATTGGAATTTGAACTTGGATGGATGGCCACATGTCACAAATCATCAACTTCCAATCAAAATCGACTCAAATGCCATGTTTAAGAAAGCTGATGATGAGTAATGTCAAACTTTCCAGGCTTCCAAACAAAGAAAGCCACGCGCTATCTTTGTCGTGGCTGGAAATGTGTCAGTCTGGTAATCTGTGATCCCATTTGACCCTTTGACTGCATTGGGGAATGATTTTCTTTTTTCCTTTTTCCAAAAAAAGAAAAAAGAAAAAGAAAAAGAAAAAATGAGCATTTCTAGAGCTAAAATAAAAATAGGTCAAATTACAACTTATTCACTTATAATCTGGCTTGAATTTAAGTTATTTATCCGTGTTTTAAAATTTGGTACTTTACTCACCTGAGTTATACTCCGTTAAGCTTCCGTAACCCACCTCTGCATTTTATATTAAAAAAACACATTTAAACATAAAAATATAACATAAAACGGATCAAAAAACTAGGGTTTAAAATTTTACAGAAAATGGATGAACATCGCCAGGGACGGACCCACTAAGGGGCAGGGGGGCCATGCCGCCCCCCCCCCCCCCAAACAAAACCATTTCTTTGAAAAATTTAAGTAGTATATTGGATGACTCATATTTTAGAGTTTATAGTTGGCCCCTTCAAATTTTTGGATTGGTCCAAATAGCCCAAAAAAAACTAATCACCTAACCCTTTCTTTGGGCTCATGGCCCCTCCATAGTCCAAATACAACACAACAAAAAATCCACAAATCACCAATATCATAATTTAATAATTCATAACCAAAAAAATCTCATAGAAAAAAAAATTCCCTTACAGGGGTGACAATAATTTATATGACTTTTTAATTGATTTATAAATTATGGGAAAGTCCATTACAATATTTAAATTTTTTTCAAAAGATAAAATGCAAAATTCTTTTAGAAGCCAATATTGATGATATAGCATTGCCAACTCTTAAGTCTTAATATTAATATCCCAATTTTTTAAAATCCTCAAACAAAGTTTTGAAAACTTCATTAGTGTGATTTTCAATTGCATCCAAAAGTATGGGTTTATCATATTGGTGAGTTGATTAACGTGATAAAATCAACATATTAATTCCAATTACCCAAAATCTGGAGATCCGAAGTCCTCTTCTTTTTTTATTCTTCTTCTTCTTCGAAAAGGTTAGAATATCATGTTGTAACTTTCAACTTTTTTGGTTCATATTATTTCCTTCTTGACTTAAATATTTATGGTAATAAAGTGCAATTGTTTTGTCTACCATGATTTTGTTTTTTAATAAACCATGTCACTTGAAAATTTTTTGGTTCATGCTTTGGCCTCCCCTAGGTTCAAATCCTGGTTCTGTCCCTGAACATTGCATTAAAAAAAAATTAAAAAAAATACAAATTAAATATCAGAATTTCTCTAAAAAAAATTTATAATAGCAAACACTAAGCCTTTTGGTGACAAACCCATCAAAATGAAGCAAACTTCCGGTGTTAGCCTAAAAGAGAAACCAAAAAATATAAATAAAATTGAAAACATAGCATGAATCTTGGCTGGATTTTTGAGAGAGAGAGAACTTGAACTTCAGTGAAGGCATGATAAGGCACTAGGGACAAGATGATATTTGGGTAAGATGGTAACAATGAAGAAGTCAATATATTTTCTACACTTTTGGCTGATTTTGATTACGATTAGGATTCGGAAATTGTGATCTTGATTGCTGGGGTGTGGAGTCCTTTCCGGAGGAATATTTAATTTTAATGCCCACAGCTCTTGCCCATCTTCTCATCTTAGGATTTGGAAATTTGAGAATGTTGGACAACAAGGGGATTCAACACCTTACTTCTACATTGCTCACATCCCCTTCATAGATATCTACGAAAAAATCAATCAATATCTGAGCCAAAAGTGTAGACAAGATCCAACCCATATGATATTTGGGTAAGATGATATAGTGTGAAATTTTAAAAAAATTTATTCAAACCCTAAGCTTTTGATTTGTTTTATGTTATGTTTTTGTATTAAAATGTGTTTTTAAACTGAAAATAGAGAGGTGGGTTACAGAAGTCTAATGGAGCATAGTTCAGGTTGGTAAAATGCCAAATTTCAAAATATAGGTAAACAACTTAAATTTGGGTCAAACCACAAGTGGATAAGTTGTAATTAACCCATCAAAATAATAGGCAAAGTAGAAAGTAAAAAACCGAGTTTAGTTGTATATTCAAATGAGGCAAATTATTTTTGCTCATCTACAGTCACTCTCTTTGATCATGAGCTAAAACCAAAATCCTCTTTATTTTAGAGAGTAAAACCTAAAAACATAACTCTAATAGTCTCTCCAAAGTTCAAAATGTGTTTTGCTAATGAACAGTCATTCTCTTTTATCTCCAGCAATTTCTTCAAATTTTTGTACTATTTAGTGAGTGAGCAGAGACTTTTACTTTTTATCTACCAACTTTATAAAATATATTTTTCAACAGATTCTCTATATTTTCTCTATTTCATTAAAATATTATTTCTTCATTATTTATTTAATATTTATTTAATTCTTCCTTTATTCATGCTGGCACAAAAATGTTAGCTCTGGAATTTTTTAATGTGATAAATTATTTTCCTAATCTACAGTAACTCATCAAACTTGATGAGTTACTGTTCATGAGCAAAAACTTTTTGAGATATAGAGAGACTGTTGGAGCAATGAATTATGGTTTCATTCTCTATTATAGAGAGAATTTTGGGTTTAGCTACACCGTTGGAGATGCTCTAATATGCTACTGTTCATTAGCAAAAGAATTTATTTGAATAAAATATTCAATCCCATCTCTCTCTCTCTCTCAAGTAAAAAGTTGAAACAAGTACATAAAAAACAAATAAAAATGATTATTTTAAATGGGACAGAGAATGATAAAAACTCTGTTAGAAAGTGTATTTGAAAAAGTATGTAGATAAAAGGTAAAAGTTAATGTTTACTCTTCAAACAGTAAAAAAATATAGAAGATTTATTGGAGATGCTCTGGAGGTTACTGTAGATGAGCAAAACAATTTAAAACAAATATTTTCTATTTCCTCTCTCCACGTCTTTCTATCTTTTATTAATATAGTTGTTGGGAATGAATAAAAAAGATTTAAAAAAATTAAGAAATAATATTTAAAAGGGATATGGAAATGATAGAGAGTCAGGTAGAAAATGAATTTAAAAAAGCATATAGACAAAAGGTAAAAGTCTCCAAATAGTACTAAAATATGGCTAAGCTGCTAGAAATGCTTAGTTCTACCTCTCTATTTCAGTCACAAAGGTTGCATTCAATAAACAAATCACCATGTAAATTTAATTATTTTTTGAAAAATTTGTTGTTACATATAATTTTGTCAACATATTAATTTAATTCAAACATAAAAGAGTTCTCAATGCGTCCATCTAAAACTGTATTACTCGGGTCAAGTGAAAGATAGACAAATAATTTCAGATAAAATTATAAAAAGAAAACCTCATACATCTCCTAAAAAGATAATTACAAATTTTACTAGATACCCCAAATAAAACCTAATATGAGTATTGATTAATGAGTTCATTTATCTTTTTATTATACTGACTATCCTTTTGATAACGTGTTATCAAATCCACTTTTTCAAAGTATAGTTCTTTTTTTTAATTTACTTTATTTTAGCTACAGTTTTTTCAAACAATTCAAATTTCAAAATAAATAAATTTTATCAAATGGTAGTGAACACAACAATTTAGATCAGTTTCCCCCTTCTTCTTCTTCTTCTTCTTCTTCTTTCTTTCTTTCCTTTTTTTTTTTTTTTTTCACCACAAACTCTCTCTCTCTCTCTCTCTCTTTTTATTATTATTATTATTTTTATAAGACCACAAACTCTCTCAAAAGTAAAAAGAACATTCATGTGCATAGATTTGTGAGACTTTTATAAATATATGACAAACAGTACCCTTGCTAGCGGCCTAGGCGCCTTTAGGCTCCGTTTGAGAGTTCATAAGAGAATGGAATGGAATAGAATGGAATGATCATAAGAGAAGGGAAAAGAATAGAATTGAATGAAATGTATTTAAGTAAGGGAAAGGAATGGAAAAAAATGGAATAGAATGAAATTAAGTAACCTTGATTGGATGTTTTAAAATAAAGGAATGGAAATGAATGAAAATGAATGGAATGTAAGTAATCTTGTTTGGGAGCAACATGGAGGGAATGGAATGGAATCATGTTATGACAATATTACTATTAGACCCCTATTTTAAAATAAAGGGTTGAATATATAAGGGTATTTTGGGAGTTTTAGTAAAAAAATCATTAAATATAATTTCATTCCCTCTCATTCCTCCCAATTTCGGGGGGAATGAAAATTTGAGGTTTTAAGGGAATAGGAAGGAATGAGTATTCCCTCCTACCCATTCCATTCCCTCCCACTTAAACTCCTAAACAAGGGAATGGGCTTTCCATTCCCTCCATTAAAACTTCCAAACGAGGGAAGGGAAGAATATTCTAAAATTATTCTTTTCATTTCTTTCCATTCCATTCCATTCCATTCCCTCCTTCCAAACGAGGCCTTAGTCTTTAGACCCAACTGTCAATTAAGATTTGTTTAAAACAAGGGTCATGCTAACGAGTGCCCTTAGAGTATTGGTTAACAATCTATTTTAAGAAAATTTTGACACCACTTTTATGAGAAATGAAAAAAACTATTAAAATATTAATTTTTTTTTCCATAAAAACTTTTTTTAAATGGATTATCAACCAATGCCCTAAGGGCATCATTGATTGATTTAGTCTTTTTTTGGGTAGAACTCATCGATTCAGTCATTAACTAGCTATTTCACAACAACATGAAGATTTGTAGAGTATAATACACATGAGTGAACTTATGATATTTTTTTGAGAGGGTGAAAGAGAAATGATTCTTTCCCTCTATTTTTAAAATGATTTTTTGAATTTTAATTATAATCCCTCTATAAATATATATATATATATTAAGTCGATCATTTAGAGATATATGTCGATCATTTAGAAAACAAAAACAAAAAAAAACAAAAATAAAGATTTAATCACACTAAAATCTTCTAGAACTTCTAAGATAATTATATATATATATATAAATAAATAATTGGCAAAGGAAAACGCAACGAAACTTATAGTATGATTATATTATGACCTTATGAGTATTAGTGAATTTTTCTTCCATTAAAGGTGACAAAAATTGACAAAGAAAAGCACAATGAAATTCATAACTTAAATAATTCACGTGGACGATTTTATAAATTACCACGCAGGTTAAAATTTGAAATTCTCAAACCCATTTGGAGGAAAACTTTGTCTATTCTATGTTTGTATAACAGTCATGTGTATTGGAGCATCTAGTCAAGAATTAAGAGCATTCTATATATAGTTATACTTTTTAAAAAATTCTTAAATTATACTTATATAAAGGATCAAATATTTTGCATTCCTTTTCCACCAACAAAGGAGAGAAAAGCCTAGAACCTTAGGTTCAAATCCTTCCTCCTCCATTCCTTTACTTTATTTTAGCTAGGCATAGTTTTTTTTTTTTTTTTTTGGTTAAACATCTCGATTTTCAAAAAGTTGAAAAATAAGTTGTACCAAATGGTTGTCAAGAGACAACAATAAAAATCGGTTTCCTTTTATTTTCCCTTTCCCTTACGTTCAACTTCCACCACTTCTCTCAAAAAAAAAAAAAAAAAAAAAAAAAAAAAAAAAAACTCTCACCACAAACTCTTGCCATCTCTCTTTATTAAGAAAAAAATAAATAAAGTTTCTTGTTATTGAATAAGAGATCTGCAAAGTTTAATCTCTGACTACACCAAAAACCAATTGATGTCTTTGACCAGTAAGCTTGATAATAAAGAACAATGATTATGGAGTAGATGCCATAAATTTAAAAATTGAAATACTATATCCTGTCTATTAAAAAAAAAAGAAGAGTAATGAAAAAAAAAAGTGTATATATATATATATATATATAGATGTTCAAATCTACAGGAGGGAGCTTCACGTATATACATATATATACACTTAGATTAGGCTAGCGTATTTAGAACCCCTTTCTCTCTCCCTTGTGTGTGTGTGTTTGTTTATCAAAAAAAAGATTAGACTAGCGTAAAATTTATATCTTGTCTAAAAAAATAAAATACATAATGAAAGAAAGTGGTAAAATATCGTTAATAACACTGATAACTCATATGTGTATTACATCATATGATTAAATTTTTTTTTTTTTTTTTTTTAGCCAAAGCCCTGATGACCTAAGGCACTCCATAACCAATGATGTAATACACATATGAGTTATCAATATATAAAATTATAACCACCACGTACCCTTGGTGCGGTGGTCACTCCACAAGTATAAGTGCTTGTGGGGTGTGGGGATAAGGGCCGGGGTTCAAGTTTTCAAGAGGGAGCTTCACACATATGTACACTTAGATTATGTTAAATTAGAATTTCTATCTTGTATCAATATATATATATATATATATATATAATTATAACTTATAACTTATAACTACCGCAAGACTTCCTCAAAAAAAAAAAAAATTGAACAAGCCGTTTCCCATTAATTATGACTTTATGAGCTTTCTAAACGACCAAGATTAATTGAACCCTTCTATTTCTACTAATGGTTACAGTATTTGACAATGACAAAGGGGGCACAATGAAATTCATATATAAATTGATTTATAACCTTCCTAGAAATAGCAAGTCTTCCATAATTTTTAAATTTTTCTGAAATGAGACTTGTATAAAGTCTGTCTTGTAAGGGTAAATACTAAATAGTTTTGCATTCTTTTACAACCAACAAAAGCGAGAATTATTATTACAATAAGTCCACGCCAATTATCAATAAGTCCAACTCAATTAATACACATTCTATTTCGGTGGAGTTATTACAGGAGGATACGTTTTTGGCAAATATAAATAATAATGAAAAGTTATTATTGGCAAAGATTGTTACACCCGATTTGGAGTCTACCAGCCAGCTAGCACGTACAATTGGAGTTAATCCAATTAATGCCTTGAAAAAATATTCCAAGGGAAATCAATTTCAAGTGGCGGCAATAGTGGTAATTCGGGATAATAATGGAGCTGTGCTGGCTTATTGTTCAGAAAAAATTCATCAAGCTTACAAGCCTGACGAGGTTGAGGCGCTGGCTGCTCTGAAGGCAGTGACATTTGAACGTGAATTGGGTTTTCGAAGAGCTACTCTTGAAGGAGATTCTCTCGGTCAGATTAAAGCTTTGAAGACAACAGAGTGTAGCCTATCTCCAACAAGTCTACTGGTAGACGATGTGAAAAGGGTTGCTAATAGTTTTGAACGATTGTTGTATTCTCATGTTAAGAGAAACGGCAATAGGGTTGCTCATAGTCTGGCGAAAAATACATTACGCATACCAGATTTTCAAGTATGGATGGAAGATGTCCCATCGCATATTGTTTCGATTTTAGATTTGGATGTAATTGTTTCAAGTTAATAAAATAAGTCAGCTTCTTTCTCAAAAAAAAAAAAACAAAAGCGAGAAGAAAATGGAGTTTCTTACATAGCTTTCAAATAATCCTGGTGAGTGCAAATATATATATATGCTTGTATTTTTTCAATAAATATTTATTTACTTTTTTTCTTTGGATACAAAAATTTTGTTAGTAACTTGATGAATTGAAAATCATGTTATTACTTAGGCGAAAATACACTTTTGGTCCCTACATTTTGGGCCGATTCTTAATTTGGTCCCTAAATTGATTTCACTCCTAGGTCAATCCCTGATTTCAGAAAATCGTTTTTATTTTGGTTCTTGCCGTTAACCTAGTAACAGAAAAATCTGAGGTGGCAAATAGAGTGCATAGGTGGCATGTTAGATGCTGATGTGGCTATTAAAATAACATTAATAAATACCACGTCAGCATCCATGTCAGCATTTTAATAAATAAAAAAGCCACCTCATAAAATTAAAAAACAAATAATTTTTAATAATTTTTTTTTGCTTTTCATTATTTTTTCGAAAGAACAGTGTTCTTCTTCTTCCCCAGAACACGAACTTCAAGCCTCATGTTCTTCCCCAAATCAAACCCAATAAATCCAAGAAATCAAAGTATCAAACCTATAAACATCTAGTAAATCAAATCCAATAAATCCAAGAAATCAAACCCATAAACCTCTAGTAAATCAAACCCAATAAATCCAAGAAATAAACATACAATTCCACATAAAATAAAATAAAAACCACAAACACGAAACCAAACTCACCGAGACCCAAATTTGTAAACACGAAACCAAGACCCACAGCCATACCGATCTCCACCTCCACTACTGACCACCCACCCCCACGGAAACCCAGAAAAACCCCACCTCCAACCAAACCTGTAAACACAAATCCAAGACCCGCACCAATCTCCACGGCCACACCGATCTCCACGACCACAACCCACCCCCACTGAAACCCAGAAAAACCCAGCCATCTCCATCTCCAACCAAACCAAAAATCCAAGACTCATGGCCACACCGATCTCCACCCCAACCACCGATCTCCACCTCCATTACCGACCACCCACTCCCATGGAAAACTAGAAAACCCAGAGATTAGAGAGTCTGGTTTAGAGAGAGAGAAAAAGTCAGAGATTAAGAGAGAGAGGGGGATCAAAAGCTTGAACAAAGAAAGAAGAAAAAGAAAGATACAAACACAAATACGCACCAAGAGAGAAAGAAAGAGAGGATCTGGAAAAAAAAAATGAGAAGGAAACACACACACGAAAAGAAAAAGAAAAGAAGAAAGATACAAACACAAAAACACTTGCCAAGAAGATTTATTTATTAAGTTATTTTTGTTTTGATTTTGATTTTTTTTTTTATCTTAAAAGAAAGAAGAAAATGAAATAGATACAAACACAAACACAGACATGCCAACCTAGAATGAGAAGGGGTGTTAATTTAATGTTTGTTTCTTAAAAAAGTTCACGAAAAATTGAAATAGTTGCTATAAATTGTTTTCTCAATCTTTAAAATTGAAAAAGTTTTTTTGTTTTTGTTTTTGTTTTTGAATTTTTTCAGTTTAATTTTTTGAATTTTTTTTATTAATTAAAATGCTGACTTGTCATTTTTAAAAGCAAAATAATTTTTTTAATATTATTTTATTTGCCACATCAATATCTAACATGCCACCTATACACTCCGTTTGCCACCTCAGATTTTTCATTTTTCTATTACTGGGTTGATGACAGGGACCAAAATAAAAACGATTTTTTGAAATTAAGGATTGACCTAGGAGCGAAATTAATTTAGGAACCAAATCGAGAATTGACCTAAAATGTAGGGACCAAAAAGTGTATTTTCGCCTATTACCTATTACCCGGCAGTAATGGCAATCACCAGTATTTTCTTCTTCTTGTATGCAATTTCTTTTTTCAATGATAATTATGTAAAGTTTAAGAGACTCTGAAGTCTAGACCATTTATTTTTTTGGGATCAAACTCCGTATTCATGTTTAATTTCACTTAAATTGTCCAGTAAATTTGAGATCAACAAGAAACATGAAAGGCCGTGCAAGTCAAGTCAATCTTCGAATCCCTCTCTGTTACTTTAGATGTATAATAAAAAAGTTATATAATCATCGATTCAGTCATTACCTATTTCATAACGGCATGAAGATTTTTTGGAAGGGTGAAAAAGAAATGAAACTTTCCTCTACTTTGAAAATGATTGTTTAAAATTTAATTAAAATTTATATATATCTTATGTCGATCATTTAGAAAACAAAACAAAAAACAATAATCTAATTGGAATAGGATATTCCAAAATAATTGTAAAGTTGTGATTTCTAACTATGTTGTGTTGGCTTTAATTCCGTGCCAAATTTGATTGTAATTTCTTCAATCATTTTTCCTGTATATATGTGGGTTTAATTGTAAAGGATGAGTGTGAGAGATCGGTGAAGAATCAAGCTTCCAAAGATGAACAAGTGGATTTCGCGATTGGCTCGCGAGTAGCTCGCGAGAAGCAACCCACGAAAGAGTCACGTGTAGAGCATATGACTAGAAGATGAAGAGTCGTGCCAGGCTGTTATTTTCGCGACTGTTTCGCGGGTAAGGCCAACCTGCGAAAGACCTGCGAAAGTCTCTTTTTGGCAAAAAGTTATGTTTTGCTTTACCAAATCTTTACCCACATTATATATACCCTCATTACCCACAAAGTGTAAGGAGTGTTTTTCAGAGAGAAAACCTTAGAAAATACACTTGAGAGTTAGAAATTGTTATACCCACAATCATCTACACATTTCCTTGTGGTTTTCCTCAACTCCTATCTCTCCATCTCTATATCTTTGAGAGGTTGCTAGTCCAAACACTTACCACACCCATTTTGAGTGTAAAGTGAGATTTTGGTGCTGCTGGAAAGTATTGGAAGAAGCCATTCATTGGCGGATGCAATCAGGCTGAATTGCGGGATTCGGAAAGTTAGAGAGGACAAGGCTCCGAGAAGTCAGTTGGTAGCAGGAGCTTGAAGGGCTCAAGTACATGGGATAGACTAGGCTTGGAGGGTCTTTTGTTATTCGTATACTCCAACTTTATTCTCTAGTGGATTGATTTCGACTTGGAGGGTTGCGGAGAGGGTTTTCGCCGAGTTCTTCGGTTTCCTCTTCGATAACATGTCTCGGTGTTATCTTGTGTTTGCATCTCTCTTCCCTACTCTTTAAGCTTTCATTTTATTGTTGATGATGGATGAATAAGGCTTATGGTAGTGTTATCGGTTCATTGCGCTTATTTACTCTTGTTCCGCACTTAGTCTAAGTTAAAGTAAAAGCAATCTAGCTGTAATTTTTAATTGAGGGTCTAAACAAGCTCTTGTATTTTAACACAAATCCGAGCTTTCAATAATTAACAAAAGGAGAGCATAACACAACCAAACTCATGGTAGGATTCTATATATTAAGACTCTATGAGCTTTCTTAGTTGTCAAAATTTTGAAAAGTCTTATAATATTTTCCTTTCACTAATGGTGACAAAAATTGAAAAAAAAAAAATTTTGATACTCGCAATGAAACAAAATTTCTCTTTAAACTAGTTTGGAGAGAAATCCTTTAAACCCTCACTAAAAAATTAACATAGTTACATATTTTAAAAATCTAACTATTGGATTGCATTTTCTTTAGATTTTTAACATGCTTGTGAAATTTCGTTCAAATCGAATGTTATTTATTATTTGATTCATAAACTTATTTTTTATATATAATTTAAAACTACAAAAACTTGAGATCAAACATTTGATTGATGACATAACTGTTAATCTTTAATCTTCTTAAAATTTGCAAATATAGAGGATATAGTAAGCAAATGCAATCTAATAATGGATTTGTCAAACTTCATATTCAATAAAAATATATAGGAAGAGTTTGAATAGTTTTTCTTCAAACTAGTTTGGAGAGAAACTTTGTCCCTCGCAATGAAGTTCAACCATAATTTTTTTTTTTTTTTTTGTTTTAGAATTTTTAATTTATTTTTAGGTTATTCTAAAATGAGACTCGTATAAAGGAGCAATAATTTTTTTTTTCTACCAACCAAGGAGAGAAGAGCCAAGAGCGAACTCTCCCTTTTCCACTTCATATAATTAAAAAAAAGGCAGATAATTTTTATTTGGATACATAATTTTGTTAATTACTCTTTTTTATTGAATTAATTGAAAATCATGTAAATTACCCTAGCAGCAATCTAAGCTATTCTTAACCATTTTATTATTATTATTATTATTATTAATTTGATCAAACTCCAAATTCATGTTTTAATTTTTTTTTCACTTAAATTGTCAGGCAAGGATATTAAGTCTATCTTCTAAGTGAGAAGGATATTAAGTCTATCTTCTAAGGATATTAAATTGTCTGGAATTGCTGAGATACAACACTATAGCCATGGACATCAGGTTAAACTGGCCGGTGTGTAACCAAAGCCGTTTTAAGTGCAATGGATGCAAAGAGCTAGGAATTGATTCATGTTACCAGTGCAAACATAACTGTGACTTTCATCTTCACGAGGAATGCGCTTTATTAGCTTCTGGCTACATCACTCACCCATTCTTCAAGAACTGCCACTTCATTTTTCACGACGCTGCGTCTCAATCTCTGCTGCCAGTACTACTAGATTAGTTTGCGTTGCATGTGGCAAGAATGTTCAAGGCTTCATGTATCGGTCTTCGATCAACAAACAAACCGCACATCGTTCTTCACCCTTGTTGTTTGAAGCTTCCACATAATAGGGCTAATAATCATGGGGTTACTGTAAATCTTCGTGAAATGTTGTCACACACATCAAAGAAGTACCAATTTTGCCGAAGTAGGACAATTTCAAAAGAAACTAAGGGCTGGGTTTATGTCTCCAACTGTGGCAAATACCGTTACCATGTGGCTTGTGCGCAGAACATGATTTTCCATCATAGTTGGAATTGGAATAATGTTTGTGACTTACAAACAACCGGTGGTGGAACAGGAAACAAGTTAATCGTGATAGCCCAGAATCTTGGCTTAACTGGAAGGAACTTCCGTAGGTATAGCTGGAAAATAATAAAACTGATTATTAAGGCCATTTTTGGTTATCTCTCAGGAAATCCATTTTCTATCCAGCAAGCTCTTGCAGAGCAATTTTACGGAAATTAATATATACTAGCATATAACTTGTGCATATGCATGGTACAACTAAAAATAATTACAATTATATATATAAATATATATGAGTTCAAATTATATCTAGTGTAAGAGTTACACATTTCTTAAGCCATAGATGAGTTTTACTCTCTCTCTACTTCTTTTTATTTTTTTATTTCAGTGGACACGTGATGCAAAATTAGACAACAATTGAAATCCAATTAGATTTTCTTATATATATATATATATATATATATATGTGTGTGTGTGTGTGTAGGTGTTCCTTATTGCCTTGATGGGAGAGAAGACTCTAAGAAGAAGTGTAATTTGATAATTTTTTTTAATATTTTGGATTGAATGGATACTCATGATAAGAACTATTTAAGAGAGGTTGTACGTTGTAATCCTTATTAAGTACAGTGGATATGATATCCCTCTCCATAAGTTACTAAACCGTGTAAATTCTTGTGCTTTCTATGATTGATTTATTTGCTTTTACTACTATTTGTTTAAATCTGGGTACTTATTGCACAACAAATGGTAGCAAAGCTTCCGCTAAATAGCACGACATTTATTTAATACTTTTGTTAAAAAAAACCAGTCTTGTATTATAATAAGTTTTAATAGTAGTTTTTAAGGTCTCATGATATTTATGTATTAGGTTTGAAATCTCTAACTAGCATTTTTGGGCCACCCCAAGGGATCTTTCCATGTAATAACCTAGTGTTTGTGGGATGTCATGAGTTCTCGATGAAATAGTCAGTTATTTGAAGAGTTATATATACCCTTGATTCTAAAAAAAGAAAAAGAAAAATTAAAAGTCTCAATAGTTAATACTGTCACAAAGGATTTATTAGGTACCCAAACTAAAATAAAATAACCAAAAGGGAAACCAATCGGTTTATTTACTAATCTAAGACTAGCATTAGGAAAACTAAGATTTTCTAGAGCTTTTAACTTCAATATAGAGTTCTATTCTGTCTATCAATTTTGAAATAAGTTGATTTAAATTTTATAATTTTTATTACATCATCGATAGTTTAAATATGTATTAAAATGATGATAGTCAACATTTTTTTAGAAATTGATAATACAATAAAATCCAGTCCAATTATTTTAAAATGAATTATTATACAAGAACTAAGAACTCAGAGAGTTGTTGCCTTGTGGGGAAAAAAAAACTCATTGAGAGTCAGAAATCAGAATCAGCATTAAGATTTCCCAAACACGTGCAAGTCCTAATCTTTATTTAGAGCACGCATCTCCTGCGTCCAAATAGCACGTCATGTCTCTCTCCAGCTGCAATTTACAATCATAAACACAGAAAGAAAGATCTCAAATTTTTTTTTTTTTTTTTTTTTTAGAATACTAAGTATTTTTAACACACACGCACACAGGGAGAGGGAAGAATGTTTTTTAAAGAAACTTACAGTGGTGTATATCCAAAAGGGCCTCAAAAATTCTAATTCCGAAAGTAAACCGTCAAGTCAAAATATTATTATAACCCATCAAAGTTGACGTTAAGTATCCTGAGATTTATAAATTTAATTTGTTTTAGTGTTAAATTTTATTGGTTGTGTATTTGTATGAGCAAAACATACGAGAGTCATTGTTAATTGCTGAGTTTGTTAGATCTAGTCCAAATATCAGTTTGAGTTTTTTGTTTTTGTGTTTGGTTAGCAAGGAAGTGTAAGAAAAATTGGGTTTGATATTTCATTTTTGTTTTTCTATCTTTTAAATACATAAATTAAATTTTTTATTTTTTATTTTTGTTATTCTTTTCAATTTAAATGCTTGTGTGGATTTTTTAATGTTTATTAAAACATTTTAATAATATTTTATAAGCCACATAGGCATGAAGTGTACTAATTATACACACCGTTAGCCACGTAAGTATTTTTCGTTAGTGAGTTGACGGTAAGGACCAAATTAATTGTAAGTTAAAAATAACATGAACCAAATTGACTGCTACCAAAATATAAGGACTAAATTAATTATGACTCCAAAATGTAGAGACCAATAGTATTTTCGTCTCTCTTTCTTTTTTTTACTTTTTTTTCTTTTTTTTCAACTTTCTCAACTGACACGGTCACGCTACACGTACACACACTCACCCATTTTTCCCGATGATTTGAAAAAAGGCATATACCTTGTTGTGCAAGGCTACTCAAATGATAATGAGATCTTTGACAGCCTTTTAGACTTCCTCTGAGACAAAATATTAGATCTTTTTTCTCACCAAAAGCAACAACAAAAAAAAGAGTAAAAAGTAAAAACCAATGGACAAGAAGCACAAACAGCAGAAGCCAAACCAAAAGCAAGCAGAAATGGCTTCTTCACCTTCAAGACAAACCCCAACAACAACCATGGCCAACCAAGACTACAAAAAGAAAGAACAAGAAGAAGAAGCATTCTCTCAGGCCATGGAACTGGTGTACGGGTCAGTCCTACCCATGACCATACACGCAGCCATGGAGCTTGGTGTCTTTGACATCTTGGGAAATGCGGGTCCAGATGCTACTCTCTCCGCTGAGCAGATCGTGACCCAAGTGCCCACTACAAACCCAGACGCACCGGCCATGATTGACCGCATCTGTAGCCTACTGGTTCAACACGGCGTGCTTGGTGTCTCTGTGGATGATAATGTTAAAAGGCTTCCTTTTCGCAGAAACTACTGCCTGAATAGCGTGTCCAAGTACTTTGCGCGTTGTAACCAAGATGGGGTTTCCTTGGCACCATTGATGACCTTGCTTCATGACAAGGTTTACATGGATAGTTGGTCAGTCATTACTCCACTCCTCTTTTCTTTCTTTCTTTCCTTTTCTTTAATCATAAGTATCCCTTTTATTTGTATATTCGTTTTAGTTAGTTTTGCTTTGCAATCTTTATGTCCATAGTATGAGAGTTTCTTTGAGATTTTCTTGAATCCACAGTAATAAAGGAGAGGAAAACCTATGAACCAAATCATCAAAGCTTACTGCTGCTTTGACTAGGGCGGACTTCTTTTTGATATAGCTTGTTGATTTATCAATTATTTATGTTATTTTTGCCACCCAAATCTTTCTTTAATCGACCCCACTGCTGGTCATGTTTGTTAAATATTTGAACTTTCAATAAATAGTTGTACTTGTTGGAGTATTTTTGCATCAACAGTATTGTAGAAACTGTGGAATGATAACGACAATGACAAACATGCATACGGACAAAGTGTTGTTTTTTATTTCTATTTTGTTTATATATATATATATATATAAACAAAATACATGAGAAATTTAATATCTAGAAACACATGAGATGCTAGTTGAGTTACAAGCCAAAGTGTTGTTAAATCAATACTTAGATTTATTATTATTATTATTATTATTATTATTACTTTGATTTTTGGGGAGGCGGGTTGACCCGCAACATGGTAGACGGGAGGCCTTGGTACCATCTGACTACAACTCACTTGGGTACTTAGATTTATTTTCATTGTTGTTATTATCATCATTGTTACCTGTGAGCAGATGTAGTTGTGGCCGATTGTTTGGCATGTTGGGAAAGTTATGCAAATGGTCAAGTGGTCATAATCTGGTTGTCTAACGCCCAGCTCAAAGGGATACCTGGATGCCTCATTCTAACCCTATATGAGAAGTCTTTCCCAGATTTTATAAGAAGTTTGTAATGGTGGCTAACTTTATTGCTAAATTGA
Organism: Notholithocarpus densiflorus; assembly: GCA_030021035.2. Classification (NCBI taxonomy): domain Eukaryota; kingdom Viridiplantae; phylum Streptophyta; class Magnoliopsida; order Fagales; family Fagaceae; genus Notholithocarpus; species Notholithocarpus densiflorus. Next base: position 28,741 of record JARYZH020000970.1, on the reverse strand, counting down.
ATGGATGTTAGGTCTCAACTGAAGAATGCCGTTCTTGAAGGCGGACTTCCCTTTAACAGGGTCCATGGAACTCATGCCTATGAGTACGCTGGCAGGGACGGCAGGTTCAGTCAAGTTTTCAACACAGGAATGTTCAACCACACTACCATACTTGTTAAGAAGATGCTCGAGTCCTACAAAGGTTTTCAGAACCTCAAGCAGCTGGTTGTTGTTGGTGGTGGCATTGGAGTGGCTCTTAGCTTAATCACTTCCAAATTCCCCAATATAAAGGGCATTAATTTTGACTTGCCTCATGTTATACAACATGCCCCACCCTATCCTGGTATGATGTCTCCCCATTATGTAACTTCTTTAAATAGTATTGTGGAGTTAGTTGTTCATTGAAGGTAATTTTCAATTTGATGAGCTTATTGGCTTATAAGAATGAAATGATCAACAAAATGGTTGGTGATACATTGCATCTTATATTTCATCACTTGAGTGGATTTAGATGCAGGTTCACCTGGTATCTGCTGCTGTACTCTCTGCAACCTTCATATTATCAATTTCTTTGTGCCACATCTTTCCAAAACTGCATGAGAGAGAGAGAGAGAGAGAGTAATTCCAATTAATCTGTTATTTGTGGTTGTTAATGTATAACTGAGTGTTTAGGAGCCTAGATGGTCTTCATCTATCATTTGTGGTCGTTAATGTATGGTTGAGTGCCCTAGATGGTCTTCAGTGATTAGTTCATTGAGTGCCTCGATTAAAGGGTGAGTTAATTTATCTTGCAGGTGTGAAACATGTAGCTGGAGATATGTTTGAAAGCATTCCAAAAGGAGATGCCATACTTTTGATGGTGAGTTTTGACTTTTGAGTATGTTGGGTATTCTTTCCTGATTTTCTTTGGTCTTATGCTTTTTCTTTTCTTTTCTTTTTTTGAAATTTAGTACTTGTACTGATGACGTAAACATTATATGCTGTGTCAGTAAATAATCCATTTTTGAAATTCAGTAAAAAGTTATGCATTTTTTTTTCCTGAATGAAAAATTATGAGATTGTTGATGTTATGTAGGGGATACTTCATGATTGGAGTGATGATCGCTGCTTGAAATTGTTGGAGAACTGCTACAATTCTCTTCCAAATGATGGAAAGGTGATTGTTGTGGAGCAAATTCTTCCAATTTATCCAGAGATTTCCACTTTTGCAAGGAGCAAATCCCTACTTGATATGCTTTTGATGACTCAAAAACCGGGAGGAAAGGAGCGGAAGCAACATGAATTTGATTCATTGGCATTTGGATCTGGTTTTATGAGTTTTGCTCTTCCATGCTATTTCTGTAATTCGCATGTGATGGAGTTCTACAAGAAGGGTTTGAAATCCGTATCAATTGTGGTGTAGGTTGAACACTTCTTTTGTAGGAGCTGACAGTCTAAATGTTTTGCCTAATCACTGAGACTTAAGGATCTGTTTCTGATGATATTATTATCTCAATATGGGATGTTTGTGACTCATTCTATGAGAATGGAATTAGCTTCCTATTTTTCATTGCTCTAGGATTTTGTTCTGGATTTGGTAATTGCTAATTTACTATATATCTGATAAGTGAGTCTATTATCACTGTTGAAGTGCACCTGTTTGGAAGTGTTTGATATATGGTCAGAGTCAAATTTTGGGACCAAAGGGAATCATTCTTCTTGAGAAATATGTGGAAAGGTTTGAATGTTTATAAGCTTTGTTTCAAGCTCTTTTTGGGTTTAAATCCCTTTGTTTTGGTAAGTCAGTTTGAAAATTCGTGAAAATCAAGATTAATGAGCTTGCTATCATGAAGAGCTGTTTATAGCTCCACTGTGATTGATGAACTCTCTCTTTTATACCTATAATCCTTGTGTTTTCTGCCATGAAACCCTGAGTGGTAAATTTTATTTGCTTAGAATTCACAACCCTGTTTTCCAGTTTCAGACTGCAGTATAAGAATTCCCTAGATGCTAAAAATTATCTCAACATTCATGTGGTGTTGCTGCTCCTCATGGTGACTTTAATCCTAGTCTACACTCTTACCATTGGAAAAGTGGTTCAAACCCACTAATTTTATGTGGCTCGAAACGGAAATTCTTTGTTTGTGGATGTCTCTCCATACCCTTCAGATTTTTTCACTTCCTATTAGCTATTGCAATTAATTGTGCTGAATATCTTACTCAAATTCGTTATTAATCAAATGCCTCCCTTGCTTCCTCAAAATCAAGTGAATTATTTCTAAAGCTTAAATTTCCAAGCAAGCAAATTATATGCTAGATGTATACTATATTTGTAGTCAGTGAAGTTCTTCTAGCTCTTCGAAAGTAACAGAAAATGGCGATCATGGGATTCAATTGGTGCTAAAGGTAAAGGGGAAATAAAATATAATGGTTTCATATATCGTCAAGATGGAGTACATATTAAATGGGTTAGAAGCTTATGCCAAGAAAACGAACTATGGTTACATTTTCATGACAATGCTGCAAGATATTTGCTTCAAAAACCAGAGGTCCACCTAATCTCAGCAGCATTCCCTATTGAGTTCCTCTAGCTGCTCCCAATTATATCCTTGTATGTAACTTTTATCTTCTCTAACAAAGCTTCCCTGAAATTTATTTGATGACGCATTGTGAAAAAATTGTACAAAACAATTCTTCAAAATGATGGTAGTTATCATGAAAATTGGAACTAAGTTTTTGATGGTAGAGTCCAATTTGACACTAACCTGTCTGGTTTGAAAACCAGGTTCTTGTATGCAAACCACTGCAAAGAAAGACAATGAAGATGGATGCATAAGAAATAGACAAAAGCACAAAAATTCCAAATTAAGCACTCCAGAAAATGATTTTCTTCTAAGAATGTCCCTTAGAATAACGGTTATATAATTTATTTTATCACTTTTTAATAGCTTAAGTTTTTTAAGACTAATAATAATTTAACATAGAATTAAAACAACTTAGAATAATGATTAAAATGATCAATTTCATAATAGTTTAAACTTTTGTGACAAGTATGATTTTATCAATATGTCTTTGATCAAATAAATTTTAGTCCATGAGATTGGGGGATCAAGGGTGTAAAATTTTGCATGCTGTTATTTGCATTAGACTTCATCCAAGTCATAGAAATTGATTATCAAGACGAAACTAGATTATTTGGCTAAGATAGTAATTGTGTGATTAAAACACAAGGATTGTCTTGGATCATCCACCTAATAGTTAGTAGGAAATTCCTAGAATTGATCTGGAGGAAAATTTTAATTTCCATTCAGGAATTCATTCCTGAGATGCAAACAGTCAATGAATGTTGACAACCACATACTTGGAACAATTCAAATTGTTCAGCAGGGAAGACAATGAAACGGCCCCCTAGGTTCTTACCAGTTTTATATTTGTATAAAAGTTGTAAAAGAATAAAGCAATAAAGCAAATTCAACTTACCCCAGAATAGCCAATGCCCACAAGCTCAAGAACACCAGGAATTAAAGGAAGCCTATCAATTGCCTGGAAAAGTAATACCCATCTCTCAAAAACCTTCTTACTAATCATGTTAAATTATATTTTGAAGAAAGATTAACAAATGCAATAATAATTTATTAACTAGCAATTGGAGAACCTCACCGAGATCATCCCAGTGGAGCCCCACAGTGCAACCACACCAGCTACTGCAAGTGAACTCACTGCATACTTATCTTCAACTTTGTCCCACTGTGCATCCAAGGGAATCAATTTTCATGAATTCATGTCTACAATTACCGAATTCTCTTACAACACTAGAGAATATTGATTAGATCATTCATAATAATGTCAAATCCTTACGGCTTCTTGAACTGTCTTCACAATCTCTGGCAGCTCAGCTACTGCAACTTCTGCTGGCGCCTCTCCAGTGGCCATGGCCATGACATTGCGAGCTAGCTTACGGCCTGAAACCAGGAAGATAAATAACTATTATCATGGCCATCCATATCTATAAACACTAGTAGCAACATGGATAAAGCAGGTTTAATTTGAAGGGTGCTCTTGTATGTGTATGTGTATGTGATGGACTCACAATAAGCTGTGGTCTTCCAAGGTTTGTTTTGAGATTGCTGCACAGGAGGAGGGGGCAGTGTGGGGAGTGACACACACTGTGGTGATGAAGCAGCTGATTGGCGAGGAGCCTTGACATCAACAAGGGTGGATGAGGAGGAGATTGTGAGTGTGGAGGAGGAGGTTGAGGCCATTATTACTGAACCCCTACAGATTATACTTTGTGAGAGATCCTGAGGCCACTAGAGAGAGAAGAGTTTGGAGAAAGGATTAATAGGTAAGCTTTCTTTGTTTGTCTGGGTTTATTACTTTGGTTTTTGGGGAGGTGATAATTTGCGATGAAAAGTGGAGATCCCTGTTCTTCCAAGTCGAAGATGGACAACCACTCATTACTTTTTATCAGGATAGTGTGCTGACATGGCTGTAGGATAAGGTATTTTATGGTGTTTTATTGGATAGGAGGCTCCAGGTTGGACCTTTGTTCTTCAAAATCCTTCATTATGTTATCTCTCTCTCTAGAGGACTAAAATATCTCTACATATAATCTCATGGGGTTTGTAGCTAATAAATTATATCTCCTGCATCTAAAGCTAGTGCTTAGGTTGGAAATTGCATAGATGTATCTGTCTCTATGTTTGTGTATACTATGTACATAATTTGCATATCCAAACATCAAAATATCTCTTCAATTTCCTCCTGTGCATTTACCACTAGTACCATTTTTTTCTGCTAAAATTACTTCCTTGTATCTGCCTGCCCAAATAAAATCTCTTTTAGTTGAAGGAAAAAAAAAAACCCGCACGCTGCTGAATCAGATAAGATTATCACAACCACCCGACTCCACTGCTATATTAAACATCTTAATAAATGTTGATAGCTCCAAGATAATTGTCTACTCTGGTTTTTGATGTTCTGTACCAAAAAAATTAGGCAATGAAAAGAGGGGGCCAAAAAATAATCAACAAGTGTTTGGTGCTGGTAGTTATCACGAAATGAATGGACGAAGTCTATGCTTTCATTAATTAGCAAACAAAGATTACAAAACCTTATATACAATGAGTAAAGCAAGCTAACCAACTAACTGCTACTAACAGAACAGAAAAACTAACTTTACACGTGTGTCTACAGTAATAACTAACATTCTCGCATGCCATCACTTAAAGGAATTAATTCAGCTACTAAACTACAAGCCATATCTACAGTATATAACTATCTTGTGTCGTTTATGCACTATTGTTCTTCTGATCAAACTCCACTGCTCTTATTGCTCCGCTCTTGCTACTTCCTTGTGCTCATTACTGTCTACGCTCTGATACTCCCCCTCAAGAGCAGATGGTGTGTGTATGTTTATCATTCCCATCTTGCAAGCAAGATTAGAAAATTGATTGTAACTCAATGCTTTGGTAAGCATATCTGCTAATTGACAATAAGTCCTAACATGATTTACCTTGATAACCCTTTCCAAAACTTTGTCCCTGACCACATGACAGTCTATTTCAATATGCTTTGTCCTCTCATGGAAGACTGGATTGGAGCCAATGTGCAATGCTGTCTAACTGTCACAAAACAACAAAGCCTCTCTATCATGTTTGACCCCAATGTCTTTAAGAAAGTATAAAATTCATACAATCTCACATGTTGCAACTGCCATGGCACTGTACTCAGTTTCTGCTGACGATCTTGATATTGTAGACTGCTTCTTTGACTTCCAAGACACCAAAGAGTCCCCAATGAAGATACTATAACTTGTCACAGACCTCCTTGTGTCAGGGCATGAGGCCCAATCTGTTGGGGTTTATGCCCTAAAATCCAATTTATTGGCATGTCACAAATAATTAAATTGTTTAATTATATGAAACTATTTATAAATGAACTAATGGGATATTATCTTAGTCCATGAGATGCATAGTATGTGATTTATATAAAAAGTCACAGAAGATATAAATTACTAATTCTTTGTAAACTCAGAATTTTAGTTCATAGTCGGTGATGAAAATTGGGCATTTCATCTGCGAAAACTATAACATATCAACTACGATGATTTGTCTTGATCATAGAAGTGAAGACTTCTAGTTGATATGTTGATATGTTTTAAGAGTTAAGACATATTGAACTGGACCACTGTGAGATTTATTATTCTCCTAACGACTGTCAAATGAATAATAAATCTCACGACTTCTATTTACATCAACTCTAAATCCTGAGAGAATAATGAACATGATCATGAGGTGTAGGTTGCTTTGATATATCAGGAGTGAGATCTATAAGTTACGGTCAAAACCTCAGTATGTTGGGCAGCCGCATTTAATGTTGATGGAACATATATTCTCAAGATGGAATTCATAATCTCTTAACGGAGATATAAAATATTCTCTTGAGATAAGTTTAATGGATTTGGTTATTCAGAGTGTTGGGCCCAACCACTTTAATAAGGAGTTACTAAAGTATATATTTATGAAATTGGATTTCATAAATATATGATAAATAATATAAAGGATTAAACCAAGTACTCAAGAATTAAGATGTAGTAATCTTCAAAGTGGAAGTCAACATTCATGATTTTGTACTACTACGAATATTTTAATGAAGAGGTTGCATGTATAATAAAGTCTTGGGATATAATTTATTAATAAGGCCTAGAGTGCAATTATATTCTTATAATGGTATTGAATATAATTAATGGTAACTTTGGACTTGTCAAGAGTTGATAGAAAAGCCCAAAGCCCATTAGAGCTAGAGTCTTATTTGTTCCCTTTGGTCTCATCTCAAGCCACAAACTAAAACCCAATTAGGTAGGCCCAAAAGGCTAACCCAATTAGATAATCAGTTTTTATTTAATAAGAGTTATTAAATAAAGAAACTACCAAGGTAGTTATTATGTACGTATGATGAAAAGAAAAGAAATCAGTTTTTCTCTACAAGGAGAAGAAGAATGATTTTTCTTTGAGAATCTATGTACAAAAGGACTGATTGAGAGACCATACATCTTGGGCACCATGTGGAATTGAGATGAAGAATAAAGGTATTCTCAAGTCTTGGTTTTGAATTTCACTGCATCAAGGTACGCTCTCTATTCTTTTTTCTAGAATTCAAAGTTACATGTTATCTTTCATGAATGAAGTAGATCCGTGTTTGTTGCTTCCGCTGTGTGTTTTGTATGAGATGCAAAACCAGATTTTCCAACAAATGGTATCAGAGCGGTCTTCAATATCATGCTTGTATAACATGTGATTGGGTTTTAGAATTAAAGAAATAGTTTTCTTGGTGTTTCAAAATTCTGCAATAAAATTTTCTGCATACTTGTTGCACGTATGGTCTGATATAGATACATGTTGGGTTTTATTAATTTATTGTTAGATTAATAATTGAACATGCTTCTATATGTTTTGATAAAAGATAGCAAGAAGGGAACTGTATGAAATCGTTTTTGCTTTCTGCACTAGGCGCCCATGTTCATTCTTGATTAAAGAATGAGGAAAGCCAAAATGTTTGTCTTTGTTTCGGTGTCCGAATCAAAGAGTTAACTGTTTTTTGGTTTTCGGTAGTGCGTGGGAAACTTGCTATTTATCGTGATCTACGATGTGGATTCATAGTTGTGAAAATTTTGCAGTCATTTTTCTGCATATTATAGTTTTTGAAACTATTGTTTAATTAAAACTGATTTTGATGTTATGATGTTGTTTAAGTTTGATTTTAACCATGTAAAATTGAATTTTAACACTTTAACATCAATGAAATTCAAGTTTTAATCTTAATCTCATCGTTTTTTATCATTAAGAATGTGTTTTGTTCATTGGAAACGTAAAAAACGGTTAACAGAAAAAATGGCTGTTTTTGGGCGTTTTCACGACTGGCGAGTCGCGAGTGAGTTGCCAGAGCTTCTAAATGAACTCGCAACTGGGCGAGTCGCCAAAACGAGTCTCCAAAACTCGCGATTGGAGTCTCACGGCTGGGCGAGTCGCCAAAACGAGTAGCCAAAACTCGCTACTCGCGTGAGTAGCCAGAATGAGTAGCCAAAAATTTTGACACCTATTTATTGATTTTTCACTTGTTTTTTACTAAGTGTTAAAACTTTGATTAAAAGCAAAGCTTTGTGATTAATTTTATAGTCCTTAAAAGTTTAGGACATTTATTGATCATTATCTAACTAAAAGACCTAATGAGATCAAAGATGTTAGTTAAATAGAACTCTTAGTCCTAAATTGTTTTATGATTAAAAGTCCTTAATTTATTTTAATTAGAGGTTTTTAATGAGATTAAAATTCTAATTAAAAGGTATATAGTTTCTAATGAGATTAGAATACTTTATCTAGTAAATTAAGAATAGAGTTCTATAGGTTTTGAATTTCACTGCATCAAGGTACGCTCTCTATTCTTTTTTCTAGAATTCAAGGTTACATGTTATCTTTCATGAATGAAGTAGATCCGTGTTTGTTGCTTCCGCTGTGTGTTTTGTATGAGATGCAAAACCAGATTTTCCAACACAATCAGCATCTGCAAACCCCTTCAAGTGTAAATCTGTGTTAGAGGAGAACATAAGACCCTTTCCTGGTTCACTTTTCAGGTATTGCAAGACTCTATATGCTGCATCCAGGTGTGGTTTTCTTGGTCTAGACATGTATTGACTAAGTTTATGGAAAACAAAAGTGATATCTAGTCTTGTGATTGTCAAATACAATAGCCTGCCTATTAACCTTCTGTAGCTACTTGGATCTTTAAGCTCTTCTCCCTCCAACTTACTTAATTTGAGATTTTGTTCCATAGGTGTCTTAGCTGGCTTACATCTAAGCATACCAGCATCATTAAGAACTTCAAGTGTGTACTTTCTTTGACAAAAAGCAATCCTTTTGTCTGATATGGCAACCTCCAGCCCAAGAAAGTACTTCAAGTCACCTAGATCCTTTAGCTTGAACTTGTCATCTAACATAACCTTGAACTTGTCTATCTCAGTTTTATCATTACAAGCTATTAAGACATCATCCACATACACTAAAAGAACCATGAAAACATCACCTTGCCTTCTAGTAAATAAGGAATAATCAGCTTTGGACTGAGTGAAACCAAGCTGAAGCAAAGTACTAGAAAACTTGGCAAACCATTGCCTAGAAGCTTGTTTAAGGCCATATAAGGATTTATTGAGCTTACAAACTACCTCGCCCTGGCTATGAAACCCTTGTAGAAAAGCCATATACACCTCTTCATCTAAATCACCATGAAGAAAGGTATTATTCACATCCAATTGACTAAGAAACCAACCCTGAATTGCAGCCACAGCAAGAAGAATTTTGACAGAAACCATCTTTGCCACAGGGGAAAAGGTTTCAAAGTAATCCACACCTTTCTGTGTAAATCCCTTAGCAACTAACCTAGCCTTGTACCTTTCAATTGAACCATCAACCTTGTACTTAATCTTGTATACCCATTTACATCCTATGGGTTTCTTACCAGCAGGCAGTAGGGTCAATGTCTAGGTATTATTAGCCTCAAGTGCAACTATTTCAGCAAACAGAAAGACTTGTAAGAAGGAGAGAGGTGGTGATAAGAAACATGTGAAGAAAGAGGATGGGAAGTACCTGAATGAGGAGGATTGGCATCAAGAACAAAATATACCTGATTGCAATGATAAGCCTGTAAATAAGAAGGTTGTTTGTCTGCTCTAAAAGACCTTCTAAGAGGGACAGGATCAACAACAGGTTCAGGAGGTTCTGCAGGTACCTCATCAAGCAAATCATCATCAAGGGAATGATGAATTTGGATGATTGAATCATGAGGAACAGCAGAAGAAGAGGGTTTGGACTGAAGGATGTTATCAAAAAGAGGATCAACAGCAGGAACACAAGGTAAAGGTAAAGCAGACTGAGGGACAGAACCACAAGAAGTAGAAACAAAAGGGAAAACAGTTTCATGGAAAATGACATCCCTGGAGACAAAAACAGTATGAGACTCAAGATCAAATACTTTATACCTTTTGACATTGTAAGGATAACCAAGAAAAACACATTTTCTTGCTCTTGGAGAGAACTTGGTCCTTGTATGAGCAATGGTTGAGGCAAAACACAAGCAACCAAAGACCTTGAGATGAGCATAATCTAGAAGTTTGTGAAAAAGGAGTTCAAAAGGAGTTTTATCATGCAATAAAGGAGATGGCAGCCTGTTAATGAGATAGGCAGCAATTAAAACACAGTCACCCCAAAATTGGATGGGAATTTGTGATTGAATTTGCAAAGCTTTAGCTATGGAAAGAAGGTGTTGATGTTTCCTCTCCACAACAGAATTTTGTTGTGGAGTGTAAACACAGCTATGTTGATGAATAATTCCATGAGAATTAAGAAAGTCAAACATATCAAACTCTTTAGCATTATCAGTCCTTATAGCTTTGATTTTTAGGCCAAACTGAGTATGAACCATAGTATAGAAAGAGTAAAATAACTGCCTAACTTCATATTTAGACTTCATCAAAAATAACCATGTTGCACTTGTAGCATCATCCACAACAGTTAAAAAATACTTGAAGCCATCCAAAGTAGGAGTTGAATATGGTCCCCATACATCCATATGAACCAAATCAAAAGCACAACTACTAAGTTTATTATGAAAAGGAAAAGGCAATCTCTTAAGTTTTGCCATAGGACAGATTTGACAATCTTTATTACATGAAGGTTGTAAATAAGGAATAACATGACACAAAGTATTGAGTTTGATGTCAGAGGGGTGACCTAATCTTGCATGCCAAGTGGAAGAAGATTGAGTATGAACACGTGTGGAAGTTGCTGCAATGAAATGACTAAAAACATCATTGATGTTGTGAGCAGCTAAGAAAGCAGCAAGGGAAGAACTAGATGAATGTTGAAGGCTGTCAGACTACAACAGATACAATCCATCAAGTGCCTTGCCTACCCCAATCGTTTTCCAGGAGGTAAGGTCCTAAACAAAACAATAAGCAAAGAGAAAAACAAGACAATATGGCTGAGATTGAGTCAAAGCACTAACAGATAATAGATTAAAAGTAAAAGATGGGACACAAAGGACATTCTTGAGAATAGGAGAAGAATATAGAACAAAAGTCCCAATGTGAGTTACTTGTACTGATTCCCCATTAGGCAATTGAACCAAAGACTGTTTAGTAGCAATAATTGAGGTTAACAAATCAACTGAATAGACAAAATGATCAATGACACTCTACCATAAGCCCTTTTATTGACCACTTGTGCTGCAAAGACACTATGAGAAAAATCAATACCTGCCATTGTCACATTAGTAGACTTAGAAGAAGATGCTACATTGGCCATTAAGGCTTCTGATGCTTGAGGTGTTGCTACAAGAGAGGAATTGGATGCACCAAACAAAGCAAGTAGCTTCTAACACTGCTCAAGTGTGAAGGCAGAAGGTTGATGCATTGGAGAAACAAATGACAAGCATTCTGAACTAGAACCTAAGGATACTTGATGTGCCATGGAAGATTTATTCTTGAACTTAAACCCTAGTGGAAAACCATGCAATTTGTAGCACTTATCCACAGTGTGACCAATCTTACCACAATGAGTACAAACTGGTCTATACTTACCCTTCCCACCAAAATTAGCAAGATTGGAACCATGAGTAACATGATCATTGGGCATTTTAGCATCTAAAACAGTAGAATCAACCTTAACAACAGAAGCATTTGGGATTGATCTTTGTGTTTCTTCTTGAATTAGCAAAGAATAAACCTTGCTGAGAGATGGAATTGGATCCATAAGCAACACTTGAGTCCTAACTTGTGAGAAAAAATCATTCAATCCCATTAGGAACTTCATCACAGACTCTCTGACTTGTAAATCAGTAAGCCTTTTGTTAATGTTGCATACACACTTTCCACAAGTGCATGAAGATAACGGACTAGGGTTTTGCAATTGATCCCAAAATACCTTCAATTGAGTAAAGAAATCAGTGATAGACATCTAACCTTGATGTAATTCTGCAATATCTTTTTGAAGATTGAAAACCCTTGGTCCATTGGTTTGGGCAAAACGATTCTTCAAGTCATTCTAGATCTCTAAGGCAGTGTCCTCATAAATGATGCTTGCTTGAAGCTTTGAAGAAACTGAATTGGTCAACCAGGTTTCAACCATGTTGTCACACCTGATCCATGCTTGCACAGCTGAAGGAGTAGATATCAATGGTGATGAGAGAGCCAGAGTCCCATCAATGAACCCTAATTTGTTCTTGGTGAGCAAAGCCTTCCTCACAGCTCGAGCCCAAGCTGAATAATTTTCTCCACCAGTTAAAGGTTGTGTAACAAGCACTAAACTTGGACTCTCTGCATGATGCAAGAACAGAGGGTCATCCATTGGAGAATCTTGCGAAGAAGAAGATGGATTCTTAGGTGCAGAGCCATTGGCAGAATCATTTGTAGTCATAGTAGTTGCAGCAAAAGCCATTGTTGGCAAAAGAAGAAAATTTTCTCAAAAACAGAGTGTTTTTCTCGAGAAAATTGAAAAAGAAACTGAAGAAAATGCAAAATCCTAGAAAGATTTGAGAATTTGCTCTGATACCATATCACAAAATGAATGGAAGAAGTCTATGCTTTCATTAATTAGCAAAGAAAGATTACAAAACCTTATATACAATGAGTAAAGCAAGCTAACCAATTAACTGCTACTAACAGAACAGAAAAACTAACTTTACACGTGTGTCTACAGTAATAACTAACATTCTCATGTGCCATCACTTAAAGGAATTAATTCAGCTACTAAACTACAAGCCGTATCTACAATATATAACTATCTTGTGTCGTTTATGCAGTGTTGTTCTTCTGATCAAGCTCTACTGCTCTTATTGCTCTGCTCTTGCTACTTCCTTGTGCTCATTACTGTCTACACTCTGATAGTAGTCTATGCTTTATGATAAAGAGCGTCTAATTTTAGTGAGATGAGCTCAACTAAGTTAAAAACAATGATACCAACAAGGAGTAAAATGAATACATAAAGAAAGACTTCAACATATATGAGACTTTGTGTTGAAAGGCAAATCTTCCGAAAATAATGTGAAAGAAGTGAACTGTATGAAAGGCACTAAGGAATTCGGGTAGCCAGCTTTAACTAGTCAAAATTAATTTCTCTTGAAATTATTAAGATGGTGATACATGTAAGCAACATAACAAAGAACAAAGACATGTATATCAATCGTCTTTGCTCTTATTAGCTTCTCAGAATGACAAAAAGGCAAATATCTCTCTATCTCTGATCTCTGATCTCTTAGGTTTTTTCATGGAAACGAGCTTTCCCACTTAATTTACAGTTCCACCAATTACCGATGGAATGTATTTGATTTTTTTTTTTTCCCTATTTTAAATTTGATTAAAAAAGAAAAGAAAAAAAAAATGCAACAAATTGAGATTAGTAGAGAATAAAGTGCAATACGATAGAAAAATTATAAGGTCCTTATGGTGGATAAGTGATTCCAGTAAAAGACAGAAAAAGAAAGATCTCAAAAATTCTGATTTCGAAAGTAAACCGCTTCAAGTCAAAATATTATTATAACCCATCAAAGTTTTTTTTTTTTTTTTTTTTTTGAGAAATAGCATTGTGATGCATTAAATTACGAAATACCAACTAAATCAGCATGGTAAGAAGACAGTACATCAGATGGAACATCTTCCATCCATATTACACAACTTGTAAAATTAACTACTAACTAAGCCAAATTGTGTGCAACTATGTTGCCCTTTCTCTTAGTGTGAGAGTAGGACAATTTGGAAAAAACCTGAAGATAAAGCTAAAGAATCTTGTAACAGCAAGCCAAACGGAGCTAGCCTAGTGTTCTTAGATTTCAGAGCCGTCATCACCAGTAAGGAGTCACCCTCCAGTACAGCATCCGATATGTCCATCTCTCTAGCAAACTCAAGGGCTTTGTTGGCAGCCAAGGCTTCAATCTCTATTGGCTGGAGTTGTTGAGGAACCCGAGTAGCCATGGAAGCAATAATAAGTCCCTCTTTGTCGCGAATGATAACTCCCAGACCAGAGCATTTGTCTTCGGCGAAAATGGCTCCTTCGAAATTAATTTTAAACATTTCTCGATCAGGTGGTTTCCACCGTGCTCTTCTCACCGGTCTACTGGGAATAGGTGCATTTTTCAGTGCTTTGTACTCCGCATAACTGTCATGAGCCCATTGAGAGAGTTGGTTTATGGGGTGATGGGCTTGCTGGGTTCGCACCTGATTTCTTTGGTGCCAAATGGACCAAATGGTGAAGGCAAACACTACCGGATTCCTTTGATGTTTGAAAACCCAGGCCAAGAGCTCGTAGAAACTTGAGAAGCTCTGTTGGTTCCGAAAGCTCCATATGTTATTCACTCCCTGAACTCCGTCCAGCTCTTTGTAGCTCCACACCGCATGCAGAACGTCTTCATTTTTTTCCTTACAGCAATCACAACACTGCTCTATAATAATTGTTCACTGGAATAGGTTGCAATTCGAAGGGAGAGAGTTATGGCAGGCCCTCCAAATTAGATTTCTAACTTTATTTGGGCATTCAAGAGCCTAAATCTTCTTCCAAAGCCCTTTCTCATGATCTTGGTGCATAGCCACCTGAAAACCAACTTCATCTTCCTTCAAGAACTGGTAGCCTGTTTTGCAACTATACCTCCCATCATGCTCCCACGGCCAATACAGAGAATCTTCCGTATCTTTTCTAGCCAACGAAATATTTTTTATTTCTTTAGCTTCTTGTGGTGCAAAAATCCCATCTATCATCGCCACGTTCCACGTTCTAGTTTCCTCATCAATTAAGCAATCCATTGTAGCTTCATCCATTGTTTCCACCATTGGGGAGAGTACCTTAGTTGGATGTTTTTGGGGCAGCCAATGGTGTTGCCAGATTTTTATTGACTTTCCATTCCCCACCCTGCAGCAAACACCGTCTAGGATAACATCACGACCTTGTAGTATACTCTTCCAAGCATAGGACCCCGAACTTGATTCCTTAGCTTCTAACAAAGAGTGATTAGGGAAGAATTTTGCCTTGAAAACTTTGTAGAAGAGAGTTTCCTTATTGTGCAAGAGCCGCCAAGCTTGTTTCGCCAAAAGGGCGTCATTAAAGTGAGCCAAGTCGCGAAAACCCATACCACCTACCATTTTGGACTTAGTCAATTCGCTCCACCAGATCCAATGAATTTTCCTTCTATTCCCCTTTGCCCCCACCAAAACTTCTTTATCATTACTTCAATGTCATCACAAAGTCTCAAAGGTAATTTAAAGCACCCCATAGCATAAGTAGGGATAGCTTGGATTAAGAACTTGATTAAGACCTCTCTCCTGGCTTGAGATAGCAATTTACCCTCCCACCCTTTGAGTTTTCTCCAAACCCTCTCTTTTATATAATTGAAACTAGCCTTTTTTCCCCTTCCTACAAATGAGGGAAGACCCAAATATTTCTCATAAGACTTCACTTCTTGAACTTGGAAGAGATTCTTTATGCTTGATTTTGCTTCATCCGTGGTGGATTTGCTAAAGAAGACTGCGGTCTTATCTTTGTTGATTTTTTGCCTTGACCAAGATTCATATTCACCCAACAACTTCAACACATTATTGCAATCCTCAGAGATTGACCTACAGAAAAGCAAGCTATCATTTGCAAAAAAACAAGTGGGTTAGTTTAGGGCCTCGTTTACACAAGGAAAAGCCTTTAATATCCCCACTCCTCGCCGAGTGTTTAATGAGAGCATGAAGGCCTTCCATACATAAAAGGAAAAGGAAAGAAGATAGGGGGTCTCCTTGTCTAATTCCTCTTTTAGGGTGGATCATTCCAATTGGCTCCCCTTCACCATGATAGAGTACGACACCGTTTTCACACAACTCATCATAAGAGCGACCCATCTAGCACAAAAATCCATTTTCTCCATAAGCCTCTCCAAATACACCCATTCCACCCAATCGTAGGCTTTACTCATGTCCAATTTGATAGCCATAAAACCATGTTTTCCTGAATTATGTTGCTTCATATGATGAAGGGTCTCAAATGCAACCATAATATTGTCTGAAATAAGTCTTTCCTTAGCAAAAGCAAATTGATGTTCAGTAATTAGGGAAGGTAAGAATTTCTTCAACCTATCTGCTAAAACCTTAGAATAAATCTTATATAGGACATTGCAAAGACTAATAAGGCGAAATTCAGACACAAGTTCAGGATTAGCTATTTTAGGGACAAGAGTAATGAGTGTATGGTTGATTGGTTCGGGTAGGATACCTAAATTCAGCCATGAGAGAATGGCTAAAGTAACATCATGTTGCATCGTCGACCAAAAGTGTTGATAAAACAACGGTGGCATACCATCAGGACCCGACGCCTTTAGAGGTGCCATCTGATTCAAGGCTTCCTTAACTTCCAATTCTGTAAATTCCTTCATCAAATCCGCGTTCATCTCATCGGTCACCATGCATGGAATTTTCTCAAGAGAATCAACTTCAAGATTCGGATTGGAGGTGGAAAAAAGTTCTTTGTAGTAACTCTCCATCACATGCCCAATTTCATCTTGTTCGATCAACCATGCTCCATTCTGATCTCTTATTCCTCTGATCAGATTCTTCCTAAATCTCTTTGTAGCCTTACTGTGAAAGAAAGCTGTATTGTTGTCACCTTTACTTAGCCACAACACCCTAGATCTTTGACACCACATCCTTGATTCCCGATCTTGCAACAAGTTGATCTCCATTCTTAGGCTCCTAACCCAAGTATTGTTCCCACTCACCATAGCCTCATTCTCGGCCAAAGCAAGTTGGTTCTTTTTAATCTCTAATTCCCTCCTCACGTTTCCAAAGTTGTGTTTACTCCACCATGTTAATTCTTGTTCACATTTAGCCACTTTTTTCAGAATGGCTATGCTTGGATTTGGTTCCCTCGAACTACTCCAAACTTCCTTAACCGTTTCACCACAAGATGGGTCCGATAACCACATTTCTTCAAATCTGAAACATCTCTTCTTCCTAGGTTCAGGCAGCCCCGACAAATTGATCAATAGAGGAGAATGATCCGATGACATACAACTAAGGTGATGTACCCTAGTTCCTGGGAATTTTTGAAACCAAGAATTTGTAGCCATGCACCGATCCAATCTTATCCTTATGGAGTGCCCATCAACATAATGTTTTGCCCACGTGAATTTAAGCCCCACATAACCCAAGTCCATGAATCAACATTCATCGATCACATCTCGAAATAGTTGCATTTGATTATGGTCTCTAGGTGCCCCACCCCACTTTTCCTCTTGGCGAACAATTTCATTAAAATCACCACCACAAATCCAAGGGATGTTCATTTTAGAATTTAAACTTCTTAGTTTGCTCCATGCTTCACTCCTCTTGTGGGTTTCGGGCTCTCCATAAAAACCAGTGAATTGCCATGCATTTTCAGTGTTCCCATTGATGATCGTATCAATAAAATACTTGTGGGAATCAACAACATCAATGTTAATAGAATTTTTCCAAAATAATACTAATCCACCACCTCTATTCAGCCTTGGAGCCACCCACTTCTGGTCAAAATTAATTTTTCTCAAAGTACGATCTAGCCTTGCTTCATCTGCCCATGTTTCGGCTATAAACACGACAGAGGGATCTTTTGCATGTATCAATCTAACAAGCTCATTCTCTGTACGTGGGTTCCCAAGCCCACGACAGTTCCATAATGATAGACTCATTGCTTCTAGCAGGGCTGGTAACCAGCCTCTGCTAATATCTTATTTTTTGTTGCACCTCCCTGTGAAACCCTTCTTTTTTTTGGTAACTTTGTTTGGTTTGTTTCACTACTTGCACTTCTTTTTCCCCTACTGCTTCAAACATACCCACATCTGCTACCACACCTACTCTAGTAAGCCTTTTCCAAGTTCCTTCAGCATGCACGTGATTGACAAGAGAGCTAGGAATCTCTGCTAGAGGTATTTGTGATGACGAGGACAAGTGGGCTGCATGTGTTGATGGGCACAGCACGCTAGCTTCATTAATGCTAGGATGGTCCACATAGTTTTCCTTTCCTGTACCAACTTCAAAACCGGGTGACACTGTGGCTTTTGAGTCATACTTTTTTATTTCCTTATCAATCTCCCCAATTACCTCCTCAAAAGACTCTGCTGACACATTTATCTCTACTGACCCGGTCTGTTGTAGCGTCAAATCCTCCATGATTCCCTCGTCAGTTGACAGCCTTGACTTCTGCTGATACACCTCCTAATAAACCGGTGCTATGTTTTCTCCATCGTGGGTTTCAAGGCTTTCCTTTTCAAGCGTAATAATCTCCGGCACTGGTTTACCTGTGCGGACCACCACTACCGGCTGTTTCTTCGCTATTCTAGGTTTTTCCGTCGACGTATCAGGTTTTTTGCTGGCGAAAAAGCCGGGCACTTTAATCATATACCTACGGGATGGCACAAATGGCGCTACCTTAAGCCAGGGACCGAACTACTGGGATTCAGGAAGGAGGCTTCCTTCGCTTTCAACCCAAAGATAGCAGTCATGATCATCGTGCGTCATACATCCACACCAAAAGTAGAGGCTTGGAAGCCTTTCATATTTGAAGGGCACCCACAGCTCCTTACCACTGTCAAGTGAGATAACCCACCACCTACACAATGGTTGGGAGATATCTATAGTAACTTGAACACGCATATAGTTATCTCCCTCTGTTTCTGCTTCATCAGTCCCCACATTCACCTTACCAATCGCTTCACACAGCCGTTCAGCAATCCTTCTTGTTCGAAATCTGATTGGGAGATCGTGAACTTGCACCCAGAATGTCACCTTACTAAACTCCATATCACCTACGTCCGTTTCCTTACCATACCATTTCAATACCATTAGACGTTTGTCAAAGCTCCATGGCTCTGCTGCCAGGACTTTCTCCATCTCATTTTTATCATCAAACGTAAACAATACAACATGATCACTTTCCTTTTTGATTTTGAAGCCATTTTTCGATCTCCAAAGGGGTGTGAAAGTCTTAGCTATAGCATCTATGTTAAGAGCTCGCTTAGTCAAGAATTTAGCTGCTAAAATAAACTCTGTCTTCGCCTGTTCCTCCTTGATGTGAAAGTTTGATCCTTCGCATTTCGAGAGGGTTAGGCTATTCCAGGTTTTCGTGAGTTCTTCCATCCTATACTAATATCTGTTTCCCAAAATCCCTGAAGAAAAAACCAACAAAGCCTCAAGGTAAACCTATTACCTTGGGGGACAGAGACACCTTCAATAGAAGGGACACCTATTCTACACTCTAGGAGGAGATGGAAACCCACCCTTCACTAGCAGAGAGAAACTATAACCCATCAAAGTTGAAGTATCAAAAAGTGAGAAAAAAATAATAACAATAATAATAATAATAACGGCACTGGGCTGGAGAGAGAGAGAAACATATGCTTGTATTTCTCCAATAATTATTTATTTACATTTTTTATTTGGATCATGATTTTGTTAATAATTAGTTTTGTGCCACTCATTGAATTGAAAATCATGTTATTACCCTAGCAGCAATTAATGGCGATCACCACCATTTTCTTCTTCTTATGTGCAATCTCTTTTTCTATATAATCACATATTTTGAAGATATTCTTAACCATTTTTATATTTGATCAAACTCCAAATCATGTTTATTTTCACTTAAATTGTCCAGGAATTTTGAGATCAACAAGAAACACGAAAATTCCAGGCAAGTGATCAAGTCAATCTCTTGTGAGAAGACATGTCGAGAATTGATGAGATAAAACACTCTAGCCACAGGCATCAGCTTAAACTAATGCGTATCGAAACCTGTTATCAGTGTGATGGATGTAAAGAGCAAGGGCTTGGGCCATTTTACCAGTGTAACAAAAGGAGGTGTGGCTTTCATCTTCATGAGGAATGCGCTTTAGCTTCGGGTTCTGGCTCTATTACTCACCCATTCTTCAAGAACTGCCACTTCATATTTCATGATGAGGAGTCTCAATCTGACAATATATTAGTTTGTGTTGCATGTGGCAAGAATGTCCAAGGCTTCATGTACGAGTCTTCGGGTAACAAAGCACACGTACTTCATCCTTGTTTGAAGCTCCCACATAATAGGGCTAATGATCAAGGGGTCAATGAAAATCTTCGTAAAAAGTTGCCATGGATGTCAAAGTGCCTAATATGCCAAAGTAGGAAAATTTCAAATGAGATTAAGGGCTGGGCTTATGTCTTTTCTTGTGGCAAATTCCGTTATCATGTGGCATGTCTGAAGGACATGATTTTCGAGAATTGAAACAACAATGTTCGTCTCCTTCAACCAACTGATGGAAGAAACACAAGCATCTTCAGCTTGCTACTGCAGAAAAGTGGCTTAACTGGAAAGAATGCCTAAGTATAGCTTGGAAATTATGAAAGTGAGTGTGGAGGTCATTATTGCTGCCCTCTTCGGAGATGCAACACCTATCTTTCTTAATCTTTCGGAATCTTTTCACTAATTTAATATGTTTTCTTGAGGTTTAATTTCCTCCATGAACATGTATAATAGCTAACAGAAAGGTGAGATCTTGGTATGATAACAAGTACCTTTTAGCAAAAATGACAAATTGTAGGTTCAAGTTTATAATTTTCTTTTTCAAACAAAAAAAAGAATTGTAAACTTTTTCTTTGTATCTTCAAGCACTTTGTAAAGTTGAGGGTCCTTATCTTTTTCTTTTTAGAACAAGACAATAGAATTCAAGGTCCATATCGTTTGACTGTTGATTTTTTGGCAGAGTTGACTTTTTGCAGTCCAGGTGCTCCTTACTCAGTTTTTTGCGTAAATTTGATTTTTGCAATCCATTTTTGCATATTTTGCTTCTAAATGAAGAATAAAGACAAGTCTTCTTCTTGTTGCAATAATCGTCGCCGATAATCCAGCAAACGTTTTTACAATTTTTACAAACGTTTTAGCCACAATATTGAGACTTACTATCATCATAACAAATCAGCTGTTTCAATTTCTGCTACTACTGTTGTTAACACTGAGAGTGTCCAACCAATGGCTCCCGTCTCTGCACAGTTTAAGTCTTCAGAACGCACTTTCACCATGTCCACAGATGACCTTAAAAACATGATCGCCAATGTGATTTATATGGTTGGTAATGCATCTTATTCCTCTTCTCTCTTAGCTTTATCTGGTATGTCTCCTTCCTCTTGGCTTATGGATTCCACTTGTTGCAATCACATGACACCTCACTTGTTCTTATTTTCTGAACTCAAACCTACACCACACCCTCTTAATATTCGCACAGCAAATGGTTCCACAATGTCTGGTCATAATTTAGGTTCTGTTTCGACCTCCAACCTTTCGGTTCCTGGGGTCTTTAATGTTCCTGACCTTTCTTACAATTTATTTTTTGTGGGACAATTAGCTGAGTTGGGTTATCGCATTATATTTAATTATTTTGGGTGTATTGTGTAGGATTCGAGGACGGGACAGGAGCTTGAGACCGGTCCCAGAGTTAGGCGTATGTTTCCCGTGGACAACCTTCGTCTTCCACTTGTTGCTCATGTTTCTGTTGCTGTAGCTGCTACAGTTTCTTCAATTCCTTCCCTTGTACTTTGGCATACTCGACTTGGTCATACATCTTCCTCTCGGGTACAACAATTGGCTTCTAGAGGTTTGTTAGGTTCAGTGTCTACAGAAAATTTTGATTGTGTTTCGTGTCAGTTAGGAAAACAACCAGCTTTGCCTTTCAATACTAGTGAATCAATATCCACTGATATCTTTGACCTTATTCATTCTGATGTTTGGGGGCCTTCTTCTGTCTCTAGTATTGGTGGGTCTCGATATTTTGTTGTCTTTGTTGATGATTACTCTCGCTATAACTGGATTTTAATATGAAACACTGTTCTGAATTATTGCAAGTATATTCTAATTTTGCAAAAATGGTTGAAACTCAGTTTTCCAAACGCATCAAAATTTTTCGATCTGATAATGCTCTTGAATACATTCAATATGCTTTCCAAGCTGTTTTGCATTTCTATGGCACTGTTCATCAACTAACTTGTCCAAGTACCTCTCAGCAAAATGGTAGAGCCGAACGAAAACTTTGTCATATTCTTAACACTGTTCGTGCTCTCCTTCTCTCTGCCAAAGTTCTTGCTCCTTTTTGGGGCGAAGCTGCTATTCATGCTGTTCATGCTATTAATCGCATTCCAAGTCCTGTTATCCAAAATCAAACTCCATATGAGCGCCTTTTTGGGTCACCTCCAGACTATCACCACCTTCGCTCCTTCGGTTCTGCTTGTTTCGTTCTTCTTCAGCCACATGAGCATAACAAACTTGAGCCTCAGTTAAGGCTTTGTTGTTTTCTTGGCTATGGTGAAACTCAAAAGGGGTATCGATGTTATGATCCTGTCTCTCATCGTCTTCGTATTTCCCACAATGTTGTCTTTTAGGAACATCGCCTCTTTGTCGAGCTCTCTCACTTCCGTGCCTCCCTATCTTCCTCCTCTGTTTTAGATCTTTTTTCAGATGAGGCACATATTCCTTCTATAGTTGCTCCTGTAGTTGCTCCTGATTCTCCTGTAGACTTCTCTGTCCAACTACTAGATATCATTGATCCCTTTCCTAGTTCACCCTTTAATGAACAAATGAAAGATGAACAAGTCGAAGACGAGCTACCCAACCCCAACCCTAAGATTAGGTCCCCTGCTCCTGCTTCGCCTGAAAATCTTGCACAAGACATTCCACATCGTCACTCAACTCGGGTAAGATCTATTCCTGTACATTTACTTGACTATCATTATTACACTGCCCTTGCTACACTACACGAGCCTCACACCTATCGTGAGGCTTCCACTGACCCTTTATGGTAGATTGCAATGAAAGAGAAATTTGATGCATTATCTAAAAACCATACTTGGGATTTGGTGACACTCCCCCCCGAGAAATTTGTGGTTGGTTGTAAGTGGATCTACAAGATTAATACTTGCTCTAATGGGTCCATTGAGCGCTACAAAACTCGTCTTGTTGCAAAAGGTTTTATACAGGAGTATGGGATTGATTACGAAGAGACCTTTGCTCCGGTTGCTCGTATCTCATCTGTTCGTGCCCTCTTAGCTGTTGCTGCTGCCAATAAATGAGATCTTTTTCAGATGGATGTCAAAAATGCATTCCTTAATGGGGATTTAAGTGAAAAAATTTATATGCAACTTTCTCCTGGTCTCTCTATTGACTCAAATAAGGTTTGTCACCTTCGACGTGCACTTTATGGTCTTAAACAAGCTCCACGAGCTTGATTTGCAAATTTAGCTCTATCATCTCTTGCTTGGGTTACATGGCCAGTCATTATGATTCTGCCTTATTTCTTCGTCGCACTGACAAAGACACTATTTTACTTCTCCTGTATGTGGATGATATGATCATAACTGGTGATGACCTCAGTGGCATTCAAGAACTCAAGGATTTTCTTAGTCAGCAGTTTGAGATGAAAGATCTTGGACATCTCAGCTACTTCTTGGATCTTGAAATCACTCATTTTATAGATAGACTTTATATTACTCAAGCCAAGTATGCTTCTGAACTCTTGTCTCGAGCTGGACTCACTGATAGCAAGACTGTTGACACTCCAGTTGAGCTTAATGCGCATTTGACTCCCTCAGGAGAGAAACCATTGTCTAATCCCTCTCTTTACAGACGCTTGGTTGGTAGCCTAGTTTATCTCACTATCACTCGTCCAGACATTTCCTATGCTGTTCATCAAGTGAGCCAGTATCTGTCTGCTCCACGATCGACGCACTATGCTGCTGTTCTGCACATTCTTCGATACCTAAAAGGCACTTTATTCTATGGTCTTTTCTACTCTGCTCAGTCTCCTCTTATTCTCCGTGCATTCTCTGATGCTGATTGTGCAGGAGATCCCACTGATCACAAGTCCACCACTGGTTATTGTTTTCTTCTTGGTTCTTCTTTGATTTCTTGGCGAAGCAAGAAACAAACTCATGTGGCCCGCTCCAGTACTGAAGCAGAATATCGTGCCCTTGCTGATACCACATCTGAGCTCCTTTGGCTACGATAGCTTCTCAAAGACTTAGGTGTGTCTACATCCTCTGCTACTCCTTTTTATTGTGACAACCAGAGTGCCATTCATATTGCTCACAATGATGTCTTCCATAAACGGACTAAACACATCGAGATCGATTGTCATTTTATCCGTTATCATTTTGTCCATGGTGCTCTCAAGCTGATCTCAGTCTCCTCTAAATATCAACTTGCAGATATCTTCACCAAGTCACATCCTAAGGGACGCCTTCGTACTTTGGTTGACAATCTCAAGTTGGTCTCACATCCACCTTGAGTTTGAGAGGGGCTGTTAACGTGTATAGTGTTGTGGGCTTTAGGCCCAACTAGATTACTTGTATAGCACACATTATTGTACTACACTCTTACTTGTACTGCACTCATATGCTTCCTATATAAAGGCACTCGTG
The DNA here is from genome assembly GCA_030021035.2 of Notholithocarpus densiflorus. NCBI lineage: Eukaryota > Viridiplantae > Streptophyta > Magnoliopsida > Fagales > Fagaceae > Notholithocarpus > Notholithocarpus densiflorus. The sequence goes on along the minus strand of JARYZH020000970.1, from coordinate 4,293 downwards.
TATATTCTTTCATTTTGAGAAATACAATACAATCATTCAATATTTCTAACAACGAACATCCGTAGGTATAGCTGGAAAATAATAAAACTGATTATTAAGGTCATTTTTTGTTTTTCTCTCTGGAAATCCACTTTCTATCCATCAAGCTCTTGTAGAGGCATTCTTTGGAAATTAATATATGCTAGTATATAACTCATGCATATGAACAGTACAATTAAAAAAAATTACAATTACATACATACATACATACATATATATATATTTATATATATATATATAAGTTCAAATTATAAATGGTGTAAGGGTTATACATTTCTTAAGCCATAAATGAGTTTTTTTTTTTTTTTCTCTCTTTTTTTAATTTTTATTTTAGTGGATATGTGGCGCAAAATTAGACAACAATTGAAATCCAATTAGATTTTCTTATATATGTGTGTGTGTGTTTTCCTTATTGCCTTGATGGAAGAGAAGACTCTAAGAAGAAGTGTAACTTGATAGTTTTTTTTTTTTTTTTGGATTGAATGGTTGCTCATGATAAGAACTATTTAAGAGAGGTTGTACGTTGTAATCCTTATTAAGTATAGTGGATTTGATATCACTCTCCATAAGTTACTAAACCATGTAAATTCTTGTGCTTTCTATGATTTATTTGGTTTTACTACTATTTGTTTAAATTTGAGTGTTATTGCACAACAAATGGTAGCAAAACTTCCGCTAAATAGCACTAAATTTATTTAATGCTTTTGCTAAAAAAACTAGTCTTGTATTATAATAAGTTTTAATAGTGGTTCTTAAAGCCTCATGATATCTATGAGGTATTGGGTTTGAAATCTCTAACTAGTATTTTTGGGCCACCCTAAAGGATCTTGTCATGTAATAACCTAGTGTTTGTGGGATGTGAGTCCTCGTTGAAATAGTTAGTTATTTGAAGAGTTATATATACTTTTATTTCTATAAAAGGAAAAAGAAAAAAAAAAGTCTCAATAGTTAATACTGTCAGAAAGGATTTATTAGGTTCCCAAACTAAAATAAAATAACCAAAAGGAAAACCAATCGGTTTATTTACTAATCTAAGACTAGCATTAAGAAAACTAAGAATTTCTAGAGCTTTTAACTTCAATATAGAGTTCAATTCTATCTATCAATTTTGAAATAAGTTGATTTAAATTTTATAATTTTTATTACATAGCCAATAGTTTAAATATGTATCAAAATGATGATAGTCAACATTTGTTTAGAAAATTGATAATATAATAAAATCCAGTCCAATTATTTTTAAATGAATTATTATAAAAGAACTAAGAACTCAGAGAGTTGTTGCCTTGTGGGGGAAAAAAAAAACTCATTGACAGTTAGAAATCAGAATCAGCATTAAGATTTCCCAAACACGTGCAAGTCCTAATCTTTAGTTAGAGCACGCATCTCCTGCGTCCAAATAGCACGCGCCATGACTCTGTGCAGCTGCAATTTACAATCCTAAACACAGAGAAAGAAAGATCTCAAAAATTCTGATTACGAAAGTAAACCCTCAAGTCAAAATATTATTATAACCCATCAAAGTTGACGTTAAGTATCAAAAAGTGAAAAAATAATAATAATAATAACAATAACGGCAATGGGCTGGAGAGAGAGAGAAACATAGTTATATACTTCTGTTTTTAAAGAAAATATATAGTTATAATGTTATATACTAGATATTTTTAGTGTGTGTTTGGGAACAAATTATAAGCTAGTTTTTTGTTTTTTAACTTTTAACTGAAATTACACTATTGATCTCTGAAGTTTAACCTCTGAGTGAAATTGATCTCTTATAACTTGTTTGGATGAATGGGGGGTAGAGGGAAGTAGAGTAGAGGAAGGGAGAGTAAGTTAAATTACATTATTTAGATGTTTTTTAAGGGAAGAGGGGGAGGGATTTAGAGGGGTTTGGAGGAGTTCTAACTACTTCTAACCCCTCACTTTTAATTCTCCTAAATTGGAAAGATTTAGAGGGAGAGTAGAGCATAGTAATGCTTGACCAAATGAATTACCAAATTTACCCTTGCCATATTAACAAAATTACAAACTATGAAAATGCTAATATGCTCCTCTCTCTTACTTAATTTTAAAAACATCCAAATAAAGTGAATATAACCATTCCTCTCTATTCTCTTCTCCTCTACTCCCCTTTACTTTCCTCTCTCTCCAAACTTCCAAACATAGCATTAAGTTTTAAGTGAGTGTAATTAATTCCTCAAGTTTAAAAAGTTAGTACAATTGGTCATTTTGTTAACTGCGTTAGTCTCAGTGCCTATGTAACTAACAAAACAATGATGTAGCAAACTTTTGGTGATGTGGCATCAATTTTTAAAAAATTAAAACATGTTGCTCTATTAAAAATCTCATGACCCGTAAGAAAATTACTCAACCATTTTGTGACTTGTTAACAAACGAGTATTCCCATATCAAACTCAAGAATGTTACCTAAATCTAAAAAAAAAAAGGAGAGAGAGAGAGAGAGTCCCAAATGCTTATTTATAAAATGTAGTATTTGATGGGTTTAGTCCATCTATATCAGAATCAAGCCAAACTCTTCAATTATTTGTTGTCTTTTAGAGTTCAAATCGTGGTCAACTACTACAATTACTACCAGTACCATTTTGCTCAATCTGAGTGCAAATTTTGGAAAAATCGATTATAATTATAGGCCTTAGGGTTATGGGTTAATGGAAAAATGGACATAATATCACAATTGCAAGCAAATACAATCATAGCGATTAACTTCAACACCTTTTGTACTCTATAAGCCTTCAACTTTGAACAGTTCCACCTTTGAATAACGTTTTGATATGACATTCCAGAAGAATAGTGGGCTAGCTATTGAGGGGAAGAACTTGTGGAACCTTTTGTGAATTCTTGAGAACCCAAAAATTCCTGGAAGAGGACAGCGCTGATTGGGGATTTAGTGTCTCTCTCTTGTTTCTCATTGTTGGACTCTTTCACTGATGGTGACAAAAAATTGTCTTAATTTGAAGATTTTCCTTCCACTAATGGTGACAAAAATTGACAAAGGAGACTCGCAATGAATGTTCATCTATTATCATTATATTATTATTATTATTGAGAGAAAAGTTCAGCATAAGTAGTTTTTTTTTTTTTTTTTTGGAGAAAGAATCTTGCTCTTATAATAAATGAAAGCAGGCTAAATCAGCCTGAACAACAGGATGAATGTCAGCATATATAAGTTGGTGAGGGGAAGTTGATCAATTCTATATATATTTCGTGTGAACAAGTCATGTATCCTACTCAATCAAGTCAAACGGGGAAAAGCTACCTTGGGGGAAACCTTAAACCATGGAACATGCATGATTAATTAACATCAATTCTGTATTGAAAGGTTGTTTGAATTTTTATTGAGAAAGAGAAAGCAGTGATTGGCTGTCCTTTCAGTTAACATTTTCCTTTAACATAGAGACTCATTCATAATTATTTTATTTTTATTTTTATTTTTAATAATGTTATTGACGTGCTGGATAACCCGCGGATACACATACCTTGCAAGAAAAGTTCAGCTTAGGTTGGTGAGGAAAGTTTCACCAATTCCATATTTAGGATCTGTTTGGATAGAACTTATTTTGCTGAAACTGAAAACTGAAAACACTGTAGCAAAATAATTTTTAAATGTGTGAATAGTGCCGTGGGACCCATTTTTAATGAAAAATTGATGAAAAGTGAAATTTGTGGGTCCATGAACAGTGCATCCGTGCACTATTCACGGAAGACTTGGTCAACAACTGCGGCTGGGGAAGAAAAAAAAAGTTGAAAATGCACTACAATGTAAAACGTGGACGTGGACTTGTATCCAAACGGATACTTACTGTGCAGAAGTCATATATATACCCTTTACTCAATCAACTCAAACAATTGGGAGAGCTACCTGGGGGGAAACCTTATGTATATTTAACCAAATCTAGATTACATCTAAGAAAATGTTTAAAGAAATGTTATAACTCCAATATTTTCATAACAAATTTTAAGTGACAAGTTTTTATTAGCTACTATTGATAAACAAAAAAATGATTTCAATGGTAAGTTGAGATTTCAGTAGCAAGTTTAAATTATAATTACTAGCGACTTACTACCTATGATTTGTTATAAAACTATTGTGAAAATATAATGGATATCACCAATTCAATATTTTACGTGCACAAGTCATATGTACGTATGATGTATCCTAACTGCAGGTAACTCAAACTGCGGAAAGCTACATGGGGCGAAACCTTGTGTAAGTTCAATATTAAATTGACTTATGCT